>JAPMOB010225707.1:0-10916 GCA_029875015.1 Lepomis gibbosus | reverse complement strand
GCTAGCCTACAACACACACAAAGGGGGGAAAACTTAATTGACTACAATTAAAAAGACCCAAAATAAACCCAACAACCAACCATAAGAATATACTGTACAAACAAACTCTACTAAAACCAATATTAACCTAACAAACAAAATATCCACATGCTGCTATGTTATTAAAAAGTTCAGAGTCCCTCTGCCCACTGCCAGGAGTTGGTTCCTTCCACTTCCTGTGGTAGAGTATAAAAGGCGCTCTCAAACTCCAGCACCCCCTTTGGCAGAGGACTCGGAAGCAGCATGTGGAGAAACAAAAGACAGGTATAAATCACTAAACAATTCTTCTCAAATGAATACTATTAACCAAAATGCGTGCACTCAGATTGGAAATTAGCATCATTGCCAAAAGAATAAAAATATCTAGAAAAAATGTGTTTGTGATTTAATTGTAAAGAAAAATAAAGGCATTACCGCCACTTTAGGTGTTGGCGGTTGGTAGAACATAAGTTAACAAAACAATATTAATACATTTTTTATTTTATTTTTGGACTTTTTGGATTCATATCAGTTTTTATGTCCAAGTGTATTTATTTATTTGATATCAAACATTTTGCTTGCAACACCTATGATTGTGCCACCAGCATAGTTAAAGTAATACTCATTTTGATTACAATAAAGAGACCCTTGGGCAACACGAGCGGAGCTTTGCTGCAGCGTCTCGTCGACTTAAGGAGGGCTTCAGTCCTGTCTGGGTAGAGGAGATGGTGGGAGAGAGGTGGAGAGCTCAGGATTATGTGCTTAAAAGATTCTCAGCTCCACCTCCCCTTTAGCGCCAAGATATGAATACTGCAGGGCACCATGCTCCTGTGCACGCACACACAGACACACACACACACACGCTGTTTACCCACACAAGGATTAGTTATGGATATATCTCACCATTGCTTTGGCAGACCAGACACAGGCACAGTGCAAAATATAGAGCTCCCACAGAGGTCATAAAATCTGCAAAGGTATGAATCATGAAGTATGGGCAAACAAAAAGTTTTGGCAAGGTAGTACAGACTTTGAGCAATAGTCTGAAAACCCTGGAACACAATCCACTTTAATTAAACCAAAGACACAAATAAGAGAATGCTTTAAACAAAGAACTGAATATACAGTTCAGAGGTTTATAGATGAAATGATGATTCATCAACAGAATCCATCTATTATAATAATCAAAAAATGTTTGTCATTTTTTTTGCCAAAATACCAAACATTCCTTTGTTTCAGCTTGTCAGTCAAGAGTGTTTTTGGCTTTTCTTTTTCATATGGGATAGATTTGATATAAACTGAATATATTTGGCTTTTATACTGTTGGTGGGACAAACTAAGGTTTTAAGACCTAACCTTTCGCTTTTAGGGAGATTCTTTGGACCAAATAATCATCAGTTGCTGTCCTAATACGCTGAAAATTAAGGTTTTAGAACACAAACTGGCTGCAGGTTGTGCTTTGATACCTCTACACATAAAGTACTACACTGAACATGTGACTCATCAGGGATGAGGTGAAATCAGTTTAAATCCATTATCCCCCACTGATATTTCAAATTAGATATACATTTCAGAAATAGGGCTAGATATCAAACCTCAATAAAATTTCAGCGTCAACTGAAGCATGTCAATAGCACTGGGTATTAAAGCTGAAAGGTGACAAAATTAAACTGCCACATTTGAGAAGTTTGGAGGATTTTGTATCAGTACTGAAACTCAGGTGTCTATCACGTTAGAGCCATTTTCAGAGACTTCAAGACTAAGCGGTTATGCTGGCAGCACTAAACTTGGGCACAGTGGTGCGAAATGCTCAGTCAGTGTGCATATATATTAACATGCTGATGCTATCAGGTATAAGTTTAACATGCTCACCATCTTAGTTTAATTTGTTAGCATGCTAACAATTAATCACCAAGTAATTATAATTCATCCTGAGATGGGTATGGATGGTCAAACCAAATCTCACAGCAATCTATCCAATAGTTATCGAGACATTTCAGAAGTGACCACAAGTGTAAACACAATGGTGACCATAGATTGAAAGTCAGGGGACCACCAATGTCAGAGGATATCCAGTTATAAAGATATATTTAATTCTGGACCAAAGGGGACTGGCTGGCCGACAGACAAACATTGCCACCCCTCGAGCCATGCTGCTAGCGTGATAGTTGGATTGTGCTGAATTTAGAGACAGGTTGAGTTAATTTCTCAGAAACCAAATGCATGTTCAATTCAATTATATTTATATAGTGCCAATTTGTAACAAAAGTTATCTCATTGCACTTTTCATGCAGAGCAGGTCTAGACCGTATTCTTTGTAATATGAGTTACCAACAGTTTCCACCATAAGCAAGCATTTGGACACACAGGCAAGGAGAAGCTCCCTTTTAGAAGGTAGATAAACATTGAACAGAATTGTGAGGCCATCTACCTCGACAAGTTGGGGTGAGATGAGATGAGATTGTGTGAGAGAGAGAGAGACCGAGATAAGAGGCCTATCAGTCTCACATATCTGATCCTGTGCCGGTCACATTTACACACATGATGTGCCACACAATGGTTCATGTCATGCGTTAACTGGTATTACGTTAGAAGACGCGGACACTTGGAGATTTTTCAAGCACGGACCTAGGTAAAGTAACAGTGAACAGAACTGTGCCAATGTCATTTGGTACCGCTTTTGTTTCGATAAGCTAGTTGTGGTTTTTGTTTGACTCTCATAAACTGTAACAAACTTTGAGTTACCAAACTCAACACCGTTCCAGCAATTTGGTACCCAAGATTTAAAGAATCTTTTGAGAAACAGCTCACTCTCCGAGTCTCCGTGCGGGAACATCCATGCCCGAAGAAGCAAAAGCTCTTGGTAGCTTCACGGGAGAAAACAGCTGGCGGAACTGCACACGGAACTGAGCGCATCCGAGCATGCAGTACACAAGAAACACGGCTTAGTGTAAAACTGAGCGCAATTTTAACTATATGTTAATTGTGGAGAATGTTAATTAAATTTCTGCTGCTTCAATATGTGTTCACTACACGTTGGCATAGAAGGCAGACTATTTGACTGTTATAGTCTAATATAGACTATTTGTTACCAACTCAACCCTACCTCTAATCACTGTGCAGACCTTCCTAACTAGCTTGTTGAGCTTGTTGGCGTCTCTCACCCTAACATACTAGCGTCAACATACAGCAACGTAAACTATGTTGTACCAGTGGTACAACATTGTTAAAACCCCCAACCTCCGCAGAATATAGAACTATAACTTTGTTTTAGAGGGCCTCCATATAGGGCCACTTTATACTGCGTTATAAAACACTCACTGGCCACTTTATTAGGGACACCTTGCTAATACTGTGCTGGACCCCCTTTTGCCTTCAGAACTGCCTTAATTCTTTGTGGCATACTTTGGTCCGTATCGACATGATAACATGACGTAGTTGCTGCAGATTTGTCGGCTGCGCACCCATGATGCACGTCTCCTTTTCCACCACATCTTAAAAGTTCTGGTGACTGTGGAGGCCATTGGAGTACACTGTGGTGATACAGGGATGGACATGGTCAGCATTAATACTCAGCTAGGCTGTCGTGTACGAATGATACTCAAGGGGCCCAAAGTGTGCCAAAAAAATCCCCCACACCATTACACCATCACCAGCCTCAACTTGATATGAGGCAGGATGGATCCATGCTTTAATGTTGTTTACACCAAATTCTGACCCTACCATCTAAATGTCAATCGAGACTCATCAGACCAGGCAATGTTTTTCTTCTCATGTCTGATTTTTCCTGTTCTTAGCTGACAGGAGCGGCACCCGGTGTGGTCTTCTGCTGCTGTAGCCCATCTGCTTCAAGGTTCGATATGTTGTGCGTTCAGAGATGGTGTTCTTCATACCTTGGTGGTAACGAGTGGTAATTTGAGTTACTGTTGCCTTTCTGTCATCTTGAACCAGTCTGCCCATTCTCCTCTGACCTCTGACATCAACAAGGCATTTTCGCCCACAAAACTGCCTCTCACTGGATATTTTCTCTTTTTCAGACCATTCTCTGTAAACTCAGATGGTTGTACGTGAAAATCCCAGTAGATCAGCAGTTTCTGAAATACTCAGACCAGCCTGTCTGGCACCAACAACTATGCCACGTTCACTGAAATCCCCTTTCTTCCTCATTCTGATTCTCGATGTGAACTTTAGCAAGTTGTAGTGGTAGAATGCATTGAGTTGCTGCCATGTGATTGGCTGATTAGCTATTTTTGTTAACAAGCAATTGAACAGGTGTTCCTAATAAAGTGTTCAAGTAAGTTAAAAAGTGGTCCTCTGGCTTTCACACATGGTTCTGATTTGCATAAGCCAGGGTTCGATGCCAAAAGTAAGTTCAGAAAGTGGATAGTCTGGCAGATACACTGTACAAAGAAAAGGTGTCCAATGTCCATAAAATTGGTAACTCAAAGATAAACGGCATTAATAGTAAACATACACTCTAGCTGCAGCATCTGGCATCTCCTTTCCATGAACGATTAGTGACAAATAATGAAAGAATCAGCACATCCTATTTATTAAGTGAATACCTCTGCTTTCACTAAAACGCCAGCTGGTATTTAAAAGGAAAACAAACAGCTTTATTTATTTTCCAGTCATAATTGTGCCCAAGAAACCTCTCCTCTGGCAAAAATAAGTTTTTACTGACTTTACACTTCAAAGTGGAGAGACCGGCAGAGTGGAGTTAGAACAGGCAGGGCTCTGGGCTAAAGCTCCAACACACCCTTCATGGCTGATCAGAAACTGCCTGTCTGCGTGTGTGTATGGGGGGGTAGTGTGTGTGTGCTGGTGGTGGTTTTATCTCTGTGCTTGTCAGTGTGCGAACTATACCATAGCTTTCGGGGGAGCTCAGTTTATTTTTCTCTGGATGGGGGGCGGGGGGACAGTGATTCTTACTGCTGAGTCATTAATAACTGCAAGCATATAGGCCTGAGGCTGACTGTGAACGTATCAGGCATGTTTGTGTTATTTTTACAATTATAATAATGTTTATTGTCATATGTAGCCATTTTGCTACAATTCTGCGACCTGTCCTTTCTTTTCTCCGTGAGAGGGAAGATTTTAGAAAGTTGAATGGTCCTGCAGTAGTGGATGGATCATGCGTAATATTCGCCCATCCAGATGGAAGAATCGCAAACCGTTCGTAGCGCGTCAGTCGAACTAGCGACACAATCTTTACCTGAGAGGGAGTGAGGCGGACCAGGGTCAGGAGATTGCGGAGCGACCGGCCCCGCCACGGAAGGTCTGTGATCGTTACCTCTGGCGGGATGAAATCTGACGCTCCGCATGATCTATGATGATAGAGAAATATAGAGATTAATGTCAATAAACCATGCTGTCATTATTTTAGAGACCCAACAAAATATCACAAATCATGCTTTTAGGGGAGCTGATGTCCCTAGCTCCCCTGTAGTTCACACCTTGGTGCTTGTGTAGAAAAATGTCCTCAAAAGGATACACAAGTGAGGAAGCCTAGCTGAGTGACAGCATTTTGCATATCCTCACATCTCCAAGTGTTCAGTTAAAATTTGTGATTCGGTTGAGTGACAATCATTTTCGAGGTAGGTTTAGTGTTACTGTAAGAATTAGGAATTTTGACGTGGGGTTGAAATATCTATAATAACTATAATATTTGGTGATGACTGAATTATACTAGATATGTTGGCAAAATTATCGTGTACTGGTAGCCGTCCTTGACTTTTTCCTTAAAATCTATTGTAAAGTTAAATGATACCTTATCTTCAGAATCATTTCGAAAAACATAAGCATGCCTTTTCATTCTCTCAGAGCTACGTGTAGTGTCCTTTCATTTGGTTTAAGTGAGTGTCCTTTCTGGGTGAGCACTTGCTTTTTAATTTTACCACAGAGGTCAATGGAGAAATTGGATTTGATGAACTCACTGTACTCACTGTGCTGAGGGTTACGGGTGGTGTGAAGAGTGGATAGGTGTGTGGGTGTGTTGTGGAGGGGGCAAGGTCAACAACAGGGACCGAGGGTTATTTACCATCATAAAACAGCAAGATTTATTTGACAGGCAATTTAACTATGGGTGTATGGACATGTAATACACTCAGTGCACTAAATCATACTTATTCAGGTGTGGGGAGAAGGCTTGAAAATATGGTTATGGGGGGTTAACCCTTATCAGAGAAATATATTTTACACTTCTAGTGGTAATAGCTAAAGATGTAGATGTCTGTCTTTCTGTTAGAATGAGTCATGTTGGTTTTGGAGTCCCCCTGGCATTTGTTTCATGCCACCATCAGCTCAAAACTTCCCCTGAACGAACACTTTAGATACATAACAACATAAGGTGAACATCTGAAATGCCTTAATTGCATCCACGTTTGCCTGACTTGAGTCAATTCCTTGTGTCTTAGTAAGTAAACTGCTCAAAACCTGAATAATGATGAGTGATTTTGGCAGCAATATGTAATTATGTGCATTTGCATTTATTGATATAGTTTTTAACACCGGTTAGGGTGAGAATGTCATGTCTGAAGACATAAGTGTTTTAGGGAAATGGAAATAATGATTCTATCCAGCACACTTGTGTGACTGAATAGAGATGTGTTTGTTGCTGAAGGACAGCAGACTCCCTGACCATAATATTGTCTATGATGCAGGTTGGAAGGGGGCATGACACACAACGTAAAATGTATTTCTGATAAATGATGTAAGTTGTTTATGTTCCCGTCTCCTTTTACCATCTCCATGCTAACCAGATCAATTAGATGGTGAAGCAACAAAGAACAAAAACAAAACCATCTAAAACAAGCAGAGGTCTACAGTTACACAAAATTGGTTCTGTTATGTGTGTTAGTATGAAGCGGTGAGGTTGCAGCTTTAAAGCAGCCAGATCATCTGCACCTTCCAATTCACAGATGTTCTATAAAGGTGTGTGTCCAGTAAACGATTTAACGATTAAATAAGGGAATTTTTTAATAATTATTAATATTATTATTATTTGTTATTAAGACTCTTGGTCACCCAAAGAATCCTAATGTTTAGGTCACTTCTGACCGTTCCTCTGCCATCGCTGGGCCAAAATAAGACATCTCCATATTTAGTAAGTAGATCACCATGACATGGAGCGAGGATGTGGAGACTCCCCAGAATCATTTGAATACTAGACACTCCACATACTCTCTTGCATGACACTCAGGTCAAAATACAAACTTTTGATATTAATGACCCCAGGGCCTTCCCTCTAACATCAACCTGAGGACAAGTTGTTTGTCTACAACACTGCCATGTTTATTCAACACATTTATTGTGGTTTAATAGACATTGGACAAACAGGACTCTATGCTAGGACATGTATTGTGTCTATAAATAGACATAGTATTCTAAAGAAGTTACTTGAATCAGGCAGTCTTGCAAACCTTACCAAATGCTTTGGTTTGAAGCTTTTACTTGAATGAAAAAGTTGAATAATTAAAAAATGGTTTGTTATTTTTCTTGAAAATAACAGTTTGCTTCTCTCATATCTGCTGTAATACTCCCTGCTCTGGGAGTATATAAAGTATAAAATATAATGTTGCCTTTTTTTCTTGAATTGATTGTTCCCAAATGCCAAGCACGTGGAACTACATGCACGCATACCATTTATATACAATGCCCTGGGGGCCTTATTATATTTAGGGCAGTTGAAGTCGATGATTTGTTTCTACTCTGCAAGTCAGTCTACAACAAGAATGTGTTCTTTCCTCCTGGGCACCCGTGCTCTATTAACCAAATAGAGAGGCAATGCTACGTATCTTCCTGAGGATAAAGTGAAATCAGGTGGTATTCAAAGCAGATTATCTTCCCCGAAGAAGCGGTTCACCTCACTTACCTAAAGCGCTCAGATGTCTGATTCTATAGTGGGAGCAGACATCTACTGTACTAGAGATTAGGGAATTCTTCATCGTTAATGCACCAGGGAGCTTTAGGGAGGAGGTAAGGCGGGGATGTTCCTGCTCACCACTACTTTTCTTCTGAGACTCTTTCCTCATGTCTGAGAGCTTCTGTGTTGCAGTGTGACACAATATATTGGTGCAGGTACAGAGATGCAGCAGCTTTCCATCCGTTCAGAGAGGGATTTTCTCCTGGTGTTTCCACCCATCCCTTTACAATGTGTAAGATTTGGCCAGAATTTTAGCATGTGAAGAAGCATCAGTTCTGACGTCATATCAAAGACATGTATCCTGTTGCACAGCTACTGAAGTTAGCATGCTAACTAGTTAGCTCAGCCCATCCTGTGTTACCACTTGTACCTCAAGAGTGGGTCACCGTACAACATGATAGGACAAAGAAATAGAGCTCCCCCGAGGAGTCTCTCACTCCTCGACCTCATTCCACCCTTACCTCTGCTTTTTGTCTCCTGCTACCTCTTGATCTTCCCCCCAGATGATGAAATATCAAAATCTGCCCTATCAGAAATATGATCTCTTTTTAAATGATGTACTTACTCCACTTAGTTGAAAGCTGTTTCTAAACACAGTGACAGGAAGAAGTCCCTCCCCTGCAGATCATCACACAGGATGATGGTCCTTTTAATGTCATTGTTGCCGAAGAAGCTACGCCTGCAACTACGATAAAAAGTTTAATTCATGAGGTAAAGATAAGCTCTACATGTGATTAGAAAAGAGCAGAGCAGCAGAATCGCTTAGAGAGCAGCCTGGCTGATGGGGAGGAGGAGATGAAATGCTGCCTTCAATTTGTTTGGAGCACGTGGCCAGGAATTACATACTGTACCTTTTATACAGTATGAAATGGAATCCAGAAAGTCCTAGAGTGCAGCATTTAATTCAGCCTGCTTCACTGAAAAAACATCTATCTTCATTTTTCTGTTGAAAAACAGCCAAGTCAATATGTGACAGCAATGAACAGGTTACCACAGCATGACAAAGAATGCAGCGAGTCCTCTGATTGCTCAACAAAATAATGGTGCTATACTGCTGTAGTTTGTGAAGCACAGCATAAAATATGTAGCATCGATTCTTTTTCTCCAAAACTCAAACATTGCTGGTTGTAGATGAAGACAAGATAAAATTCAAGTTTCACATAGTTTCACAAGTAAAGGCATGGCGCCTGCTTTCCATCGTGTCCAGGATACAGCTGTTTCCTATTTCTTGTGCGGCCTGCTTTATCCTTGTGTGGCAATTCACAAGGATAGGATGGTGATTCCTCTGTAGACTGTCCCATTTGCAGAGAATGTGGAGGTTCAGCCTGCTTTCCTGAACTGAATTCTCTGTAGGGCACACCGTTGTAAGCCACATCTAGCACTGCATCTAACAGTTAATTGTTTGGTCTATAAAATAATGAAGAATGTCCATCACGTTTCCCCAAACTCCAAGGCGACGTCATCATATGTTTCATTTTGTTTGACCAATAATCAAAAAAAAAGAAAGATATACTTTTTACAATGAAAAACAGTAAAAAAAAACTGACTATGAACATTTTTCCTTACTAAATTACTTAATTATTAAAACAATAACTCAATTGTCATGATAGTAACTTTTTAATTTGCCATTAATTAACTAATTGTTGCAGCAGAATGGAGCGCAGCTGGCGTCTATGAACCAAAATTATAACAGCAGTCTGATATTTCTGAGTTAAGGGACAAACAGTGCTCCACTGTTTGAGTGCACCCAACAGCCAAAGCTGACCTGCAAAGAGTAAACAAAGCCATGTTACCCCGTCCAAGGTAGCATCAACTGCATGGATTTGGATTAGGGCTGCCTCTAATGATTATTTTCATTATTGATTAACCTGATTATTTTCTCTGTTAATCATGGTGAGTATAAAACACCAGGCAATAGTGAGTATAGTACAACTGGTCTGAAGTGTTAAATCAGTTGGCCATGATAGCTCATTGGGTGATAAATAAATGAATACATTAATACATTTGAGGTTGCATGCAGAGGGAGGAGGTTCAGGTGAAAATAAAGGATGAGAAAGCTACGGCCAAAGATCTAGAAGCTCTCTCTGCCGTCTCCCATGTACTTGTGAGATGGTCCCTAACTTTAGGTCATCAGTTTTCTGTCGACTGTAAAGTCACAAAGGGGCCAGGTTTCACTCTCTGTGGCACAGGAGGCTCAGCGGGTCGTCCACTTATAGCACGGTTGGCAGTTTGATCCCGAGCTCTTCCTGTCCAGGTGATGGACTGTCCGTGGGCAAGACACTGAACCCCAATCTGCTCTCAATGATCAGGCCAGGTAACCCGCCACTATTGGTCTTTAAGCGTGTGCGTGTGTGTGTGTGTGTGTGCGTGTGTGTGTGTGTGTGTGTGTGCGCGCTATGAAAATGGTAACTATTATTTACCCTTTAACATCTGATCAAGAGGTAAAATAACACCTGTGGAACATCAGTCAAGCTTTCTTCTGCACTGCACACAAAGTTGTACAGTTGTTGTCTAGTTCTTACTCACAGGATGTTTTGACTGGCCACAGCGACCTGTGTCTTCAGTTCGAAATGCTTCAATAACTTGATTATAAGATTGTAGATAGTGATGTCCCAATCAGGTTTTTTTGCCCTCGAGTCCGAGTCCGAGTCCTGATCCGATAGGTCTATAATACTTAAAAAAAGAATAAAGAAGAAAAAACAGATCCAGGATGTTCCTTATTTTTTATTTAATTCACCTTATTTCAACATTCAACAACTCTGTTAACAAGCAGAGCACTTCTGTGAGGTAGCTTGAAGTCAAGTAATAAATAACATAAATTCTTCACTTTTGGACTTTAGTGCAACAATAAATATAAAAAAAGTCTAAGACAAAAACAAATAGCACCTCAACTAAAAATACCCGGCAGGCATGTAAACAAATACAAAAATAAAAGTGCCACAGTGTTTGCAAAGCACATCTATATATACATATA
>JAPMOB010225706.1:0-43154 GCA_029875015.1 Lepomis gibbosus | reverse complement strand
CACATGTATGACTTTAGACCTTGGATACAAGAACACAAAGATATGCACACACAGTGTTCATAAACATAAACTGACCTCTTTGTAGTGTTGTTGGTGCCGAGTTGTGTGTTGTAGCAGTGCAGACCGTCCTCACAGGCAGTAAGTAGGTGTGAGCAGGGGGAAGTAGGGGGGAGGCAGATGTGCAGAGGGGTGGCGCTGATCTCCAACACCAGCAGCTGACTGGGGGGACAGACAGGTAAGAAATATTCTCAATATCACAGACTGAACCTCTGCAAATGTACAGCTGAGATCTGTTCAGACTCCAAAAATTTTTATTCTAGCAGGAGATTAAAAGTTTGCTAATACTATGCATATCAATTACCACTAACTGTCAAAAGATGTGTAGATATTTTTCCACAAGACATGTCATGTACTTCATATGGGAAATGTCATGCATTACGCTTAAGTAAAAGGGAAACATTACTTAAAACATAAATATAAAACCAATTTTTTTTTATTGGCCTATTGTTATTGCAAGCTAATGAAGCTGTAACAAACAAATTGGTTGGACTGTACCTTTTAAAACATTTTCTACATACATTTGAGGACTGTCACAGCCTTCAAATGTATGTAGAAAATGTTCTTATGGCTTAGATAATGTATTCTAAAGACTGATTTGTAGAGAGGTACAGAAGTGACTTCACCAAGCAAAAATACTCACACAACTTTGAAGTTGTACTGGCTGTCAACTCCACCAATATCCCACATCACTATCTTGTTATCGTATGATCCCGCTGAAAGACAAAAGGTGAACTGGTGAGACCACACACATAGTGAAGTGAATCATAAAAAACAAAAAAGTGTCTTGATTTTAGTAGGCTCAAATTAAGCACACTGAAGATCCATTCATGAATACATCCTCAAAAACAACACTCAAGAGACTTGTTGGTGTTTATCTTTAAGAAGTGACCATGACTCACTAAAGAGGAAGTTTCCCTTGTTGTGGTTGAAACGGAGGACAGACAGCGACTTGCGGCTGGCTCGGAACTCCCCGTAGGCCACGTTGTTTCTGGGATGGATCAATTTGACCAATCCTCTCTTCCCACCAGCTGCTAGAATGCTGCAGTGTTGAGCCGGGGCCCCGCCTCCCCTGGACATCAACACTGTGGACCAGGCCAGGGAGAAGAACTCCTGTTGTGAGGAGCACATTCAAACATCAGGCAAGCAACTCAAGCTTACGTTAAGATATGAATACTCAGTTTTATCCACACATACACAGCTACAATCAACGAACTACTACTACAATCACTACTGACAATGGCAATATGAAATCTTGAATTAAAGTGTGCCTTGTCTGCAAAATTCCTGCAAGCGGCTAGATGTTTCATTGTAATTAAGAGTTTGTAAAGTTGAGACTTCCTTCGTCGGATAAATATAAGATGTTTCCGTAGTGACAGTGTTCAGCCTCAGATAGATGTGAAAGAATGTAAAAAATATTTTAAAACGTCTCTTTCTCTGTGCATGCAAATGCTGAAATCTGTCCTTTACAGCAATGTTATTGTTGACTTCGAGAATAGATGGAGCAAACCTCGCCAGGAACTTTGTACTTCTTCATCACAATCCCTGTTTCACAGTCGATCACACAGACAGAGTCTCCACCACACGTAGCAACCAAACGACATCCTCCACCAGCTCCTGTTTAAAAGAAAAGAGACACAGTTATAGGAAAACTTCAAAATCAATCAATTTGGAAATTTAGAGTCTTTCATTTTATCCTCGTTTCACAGGCCTTGTGGATGCCCTGATAAATCTGAGCGACATGCTTTTTCAAAACAGTACCAGTGGAATCTGGCAGCGATGGGAAAGCACAGGCCCACAGCTGGGTAGAAAAGTCCTCCGAGCTGTCCTGTTTACTGTGGCACTGGAGCACGTGGAGAGGCTTCAGATGCACCGGCTGCTGGAGGAAGGAAACATGGACCAAGAGGGAGATGGACAGGGGGAGATAGAAAGGTGGGAAAGAAAAGACTTTAATGACATTCTGATAATACCGATATGTGGTCATTCAACATTACTGTGTAGATATAAAGCTGACTTACAAATTGATTCTTACATCAGCATGCCACCATGCTCACAATGACAATGTTAACATGCTGATCATTAGCAGGCTTAATGTTTGCAAACAAAACCGCAGCTGAGGCTGGTGGGAATTTTAGTTATGTTTTGTAGACATTAGGTCATAAACAAAAGTTTTGAACAAATGGAAATTTTGACCTGATGATGGCGCTAGATGAACCCACCATTTTTTATGTTGTCAGGAATAACACAACATTTATTACTTCACATTTCATTAAACCTGCCCAGGGACTGCAGTCGAAAATTAAACTAGCACATTTACAGAAATTATTAATGTGCACTGTCCCTGTAACTGTATGAATAAAATTAAAATAAATAAATAAATAGAAGCAGTATTAGCTTACCTGTGTCTTGCTGCTTCTCTTTATTGTGGGCAGCATCTCAGCATCTCTCTGCAGCTCTGTGGCTTTAGAATCTTTTTTCTGTTTCATCTGAGCTTCATCATCTTTGGTTTGTCGCACTTTAGATGCCCTCCTTGGTGTTTCTGCCCTCACCAGTCCTCTGGTGGGGGTAGAGGGAGGCTGACCCATCTTGCGGGGGCTCATCCTGTTGCCATTGGTCTGGGTTAGCGTCTGAGGTTTGAGGCGGAGACTGGATTTGCGGGGGCTGTCTTCAACTGAGGAGGCTGGGAGATCTGTGCGCAACTTTTTGCGGGGTGTCAGCCTTGTGTTGGTGTCCATTTCTGAAGCAGTTTCTTTCCTCTTGGTAGGTGGTGAGACATCCTGAAAAAAGTAAACACACCATATGAGCTCTAAACCAAGTCCAAGACTAATCATTTACACAACATGCTAAAATAGATCAGTGACCAAAACTCCTGATTAGATCCATACTGAACTCAAGTGACAGGTAAGTTCCGGGAGTGGAAAGGGCCTATGCTTAACATGTAGAGACTGTCTCAGGTTCTGATTTTGTTTCCACTGTTGTCTGTTGTAAAAAGTTAATTCATTATTGTCTGGTTTGTCCCGGTTAAAGATCGTTACGTCCCGTGTTAAGGAAGCTACCGATGTCCATTACTTTCTAAAGTCACTGTACGGATTAGGAATTACAGTGACCACTCAGCCAGACCTGCTTTAACATGCAGACGGTATGTTAAAGCAGGTCATCCTTCGAAATCTTACACTGTTCTCTGTAGTATCAGTAGACTCCCTGCTCTCTGGTTTTTGTTTTGGTTCTGTCAGAGAGAACAAGTACTCCTTAGCCATGATCTCCACCTGAGAAACAAAGGAGACAAAGAGACTGTTACTGAAAATTACAGGAGACAACACAAAAAAGGGCCCAAAATTTCTCTTAAGACCCTGAACTTACTCTCCATTTGGTGAAGTCACTGACTGAACTAGGTCCAAATTTAACCTGTTGACGGGCAGTTTGGACAAACTTTGTCTCCAAGGTGGACATTTTCTCTGCTGTGATGGGATCTGGGAGGTGGAAGCTCTTCTCCCAAACTGCAACGATCTAAAATAAAAAAAAGACAGTTTGTACAGTTTGTATGGTCCTTTAAGTGTGAAGAAGCTCAAAAGAAAATAGTTGTCTTCTGCCACATCTGCAGCAGAAATATTTCACTTCTAAAAAATTACACAGACAAACTGGCAGTGTGGGACCATTTGGCCTATGACACACATAACCTATTTAACAGTATAATGCTGGATCACTGACACAACAGTCTTAATATCATAAAATAATGCAAAATATGTTTCATACCCTGGTCCTCAAGTTTTCACTGTAGACAAAGCGCAAGTGGTTGGCAGTAGTACTGACATCTTTACCGTTGTAAATCCTCAGGTTGGGCAACAACACCATCAGCTTGTAATTATCACTCACCTGAGGAAGAAAAGCAACATTAACAAACAAGGCTTTGCATGGCTTTGTCCAGTTGTTACAAATTATTTATTCTTTCTATTAACATTTCCAAAGCTAAGTAGGCTATAGCAGTAAATGGTAAAGTTTTGAGTAGCCATTTCACATGATCTGCATGTCTGTGAACTGTTGGATGAAACCTACACAGACAGGGCGAGAAAATGCAAACTCCACACAAAGGCCTGGGATGTGCTGGTGGAATCAAAAACAGGAACTACTTGCTGTGACGTGACATTGTTCACCACTGATCCCCTGTGTCAAATGATTTGTATTAAAGGAGCTAGCACAATGGTATGGTCCTTTAAGTGTGAACATGACCACATATAATTTGATTTTTACATTTCTGCTCCAGAATTACTCTACCAAAAAGACCGTGACTGTACACAAATACATTAGCGATGTCCTCACAGTGATATAAAGATTGTCCTCCATCTTGAGCTCTTCCAAACCGCTCAAGGACTCCAGAGTGGTTACATCCTCCATCTGGTTGTCGCTGAGGTCCAGGTAGCGAAGCGCAGGCAGTTCCAGGTTCTTGGGCAACTCCTGTAGTCTGTTCCCAGACAGATCCCACCGCTCCAGGGACTGGAGGCGGGACAGCAGCCTGACTGGCAAGTCCTGATGCTTCAGTGCCAGTCCAGATAAACTGAAAAACAATAAGCTTCAAGTCAGTATTTTTGCAAGATAAGATAGAATTTATCACGAGGGACATTGTTGTATAGCATTTGTATTTTATTGTAAGTAGGAAAGAATGCAAATATAAAATATCAAACAGAAAATCGATAT
Organism: Lepomis gibbosus; assembly: GCA_029875015.1. Lineage (NCBI taxonomy): Eukaryota > Metazoa > Chordata > Actinopteri > Centrarchiformes > Centrarchidae > Lepomis > Lepomis gibbosus. The sequence continues at coordinate 38,405 of JAPMOB010225706.1, read as the reverse complement.
AAAACAAGGTAAATGGTAACAGTGAGGTCCAAGGGCCATTGAAATTAGCTTGAGGATAAATCTAGGTATCCGAACCAATTCACTTTAGAATTTTGATTCAAAGCAACATCAAAAGTTGTTAAAATGCTTCAAATATAAATTGTTTATTATAAGATTAAACTGTATTTAATGGGTGTCATGTCGAGCCCATCTCTGATCTACTTAATTAGGTCAGCAGTCCACCAAAACCAATCCAGTATATCTGAATAAGTGCATGAATGAGAATTTTTGGGTGGTGAAGTCCTCAAATACTGTACAGTGCAACATTAACTACAACGTGCCTGAGCTTTAAACTACAAAACAAACACACTGTAAAGAGAAAAAAAACATACTTACTTCAGTGTCTTGATTTTCTCCAGTTTGTTGGTTTTTGGAGAGCCTTTCTCCAGTAAAAGTTTCTCAGTTATTTTTTCCATTGATTATCTGTAAAAAGAACCACAATCCAAAAATGACAATACTAGAAAATCAATTGCAGAACAATGGTGGAGTGTTAAAGAGGTAATCGCTTAAGTGCCCTCTTCTTTTGAAAGTCTGTTGCACCACTAATCACACAAAGGATCAGCAGAAGTGTGTTCTGCTGCACTTTTAACAACAGGGTGTACCAATAACTCCCCAACCAATCCTTTACATCTCTGCATGTCCTCTGTATGTTGTATGTATTTGACCAGTAGAGGTCCTCTGAAGCAATGTTATGAGTAGATCAACACTTTCACACAGTTCCACTGATTTCAAAATATGTATTAAGAATGAGCAGTACAGCCACTATATCAGGATCTGTCTGAACAGAATCGTTAACCCTCAGCAATACAAACAATGCATTTTGGTGAGAAACACTGAAAGCTCCACAGGGAATTGACTCATGGCAGTGGTTTTCTGCCTTTTTGTGAGACATAACCCCACAGCCCTATCAGATGAGTTCAAGAGCTCCTTCATCTACACCAACTCTATGTTCTGAATCTGCTACTTTGAAAAGGAGTGTTATACCCCCCACCCTCCCTCCCCCACAGACAGTGATCCTGGAGTTGTTCATGTTTAGGCTCGGTCTCTTTGTCTCAGTGGGTTCCGGTTCAAGTATGCATGCGTAAAACTTTCACATTTAGAGGCCTTTGACTTCTCTGCTCAATTGCTTACTTGTTTTCACATACTCACTCACAACACGTGGTGTCAACTTATGTCCTGTGGAACCTGCCTATTTTTTGGTGGTAGTTTGTAGCTTACTGTGGCAATAAATATAAGATTGACCACACATCATTTTGCAGTCTTATTCAGCTCCTATTGAGCTACTCCACTACTTTTCCATATGACCACTTACCTCCTGGGGTAGAGATACCCCAGGCTGATAATTGAAAAGACTATGGGTTTTAACAAATAAAAACAAAATACACAGAGCAGATCATTTGGTATGTATGCAGTACATACAGAGCAGTAAGTTATGGTCAGCTACGATAACAAAACAACACTCACTCAAGTTTCAGTCACAACTTACGCAGATTTTGTACCTCGAACAACACTAACGTGCAGGTAAGTTGTCTTACCTTTAGTATATCTGTATCTAACGTTATGTATTAACAAGCTCAAGAGATGTTTTTTCTTGGAAACAAGAGAGGTTAACGTTTGCTGCTAAGTTAGCCATGCTGGAAGCTCCGAGGACATATATTTGTATCTCTCTAAGCTACTAAGTTAACATTATAAACAATAAACCTCTTATTTTTTTGGTTTTACTTGACATGCACATCGTTTAACTTCCATAAGAAAGCATTAGGGGTTGTGAATGAGTTAATATAAGTTGAAAAAGGTTACTTACCCGACAGCAACTTCAGTGAACGCACTACTACGGAAACCGAGCTTTCCCGGGGAAAGTTACGTATATCCGATGGGCGTGGTTTAAAAAAACCTGATTAAAGGGTATTTTCAACCCTGAGTTGTGCTTGCCGGGTTAAATGTATACTAATGCCCCAAGCCCTTTTTTAAAAAATACATCCATAGACTGTATTATTTTTGCCATTTTGTGTTAATTTTATCTCATTTTCTTGTAATTATTTATTTGTTTTTTGTTTTATAGGTTGATGCTGTTTTGATCAATTTCTATATACCATTGGTGGAAGAAGTATTCATATATTTTACTTATGTTAAACAGTAACGTTAACACAGTAGAAAAAAATTACGCTATTCAGTGTTCAGTTCGATTAGGACTAGGCTATGCTAATTGTAAATGCTCCATTAGCACAGGCAAAATGTTATTTAAATTACACATAGATATCTAACTCAACAATTATATAAACTTACAGGCATTTTATGTTTATGACATCAGCTGTGCCATTATATCAATAAAAGTCTACTACTAAAAACAGATTTTATGCAGACTCTGTTATACTATTAATTTTAAAATACTGCTGTTTATAAAGCAATGAATGGTTTAGGGCTGAAATACATTTCTGATCTTCTGGTACGTTATGAAGCATCCAGACCTCTCAGGTCATCAGGGACAGGTCTGCTTTGTATCTCCAGAGTCATAACTAATCATGGAGAAGCAGTGATTAGTGTTTATGCACCATGTATAAAGATATAACTCCCGGAAACTGCAGGTCTGTGGAAACTCAGTTCTTTCAAATGAAGACTGAAGGCTCTTCTTTTTACTTCTGCCTTTTATTGAATCAAATTACACCTCTGATTAATACCTTACACGCACTGTAACTTTTACTGTTCTTAAAATGTATTTAAATGTATTTCTTATATTTCCCTATGTCGCTTTTATGTAAAGCACTTGAATTGCCTTGTTGTTGAATGTGATCTAAAAATAAACTTGAATATCTTACCACCTACTGTATGTTCACTACAACTCAGTTAAATTAAATGTTTTCTATGCTGTAGATACTGGTGACTCATTCACTATCACTAACAGCTTCTGTGTTGGGGTCTCCACCGTCTCCAATATTGTCCCTGATGTCCCAACTGCTATTTGGGACTGCCTTGTGGAGGAGATCATGGCTGTGCCCACCACAGAGGAGTGGTGGTTAATGGTTTTGAAGAGCTGTGGAATTTTCCTCTCTGCTGTGGAGCACTGTAGCAAGCATGTTATATTCAAAGCCCCTGCTAAATCCAGATACCAGTTCTCTAAATACAAGGGAACATTCACATTAGTTCTCCTGGCAGGTGTGGATGTCCAATATTGTTGACCAACTCAGCATGTGCTATATTTACTGCAGATGTTGTGACTGGAAGCACTAAGAACATGCCTTTAAGGGGCCGCGAACCGACCATGTTTCTGTGAAGCATTAATGTGTAACTTAATGTTGCAGCTTGTAAAGATGGGGCTAATTGTATTACTTCACATAGACAACTGCTGGGCAGCTCAATCTATAATAATATAATAGTTAATTTATGTTTTGTTAATAAACTAAGAAAAGTAACTAGTAACTATAATGTTGGCAAAAAATATAATTGAGTAAAAAGTACAATATATGGTTCAAAATTGTAGCGGAGCAAAAGTATAAAGCAGCATAAAATGGAAATACCCTTACAGTAGTAGGCCTACCTCAAATACTTTACTTAAGTAGCCTACTTAAGTAAAGTATTTGAGTATATTTACTTAGTTACATTCTCCCACTGGTTTATACAGATGAAATACTTGTATGCTGGTGTTGAAATGTTTGTCAGTTAATAAAAATGAGTTATCGTCATCACCTTTTAGTTTTCCAGAAGGTGGTCAGATAATCCTTTACAGTGCGTGTCGTTAGGTGGCGCTATTTATCTTATCTAACAGGTTCGCCACCTACCTACCATCACACGAAGAAGATGCAGGATGATGGCTCCTGACTGTGGTGACGGTGTTACCTCGTGTGCTTGTAAAGGTATTCGCCGGTGTCTAATATGTGAAAAGTTAAAGGGAAAAGGACGATTGGAAGCGAATGGGGCAAAGGTAAACATATCTGGCTGGAAACTGTATTTTACATGTTATCAGCAGGAAACGGACGTTTTTTGCAGATAGCGCCGCTCACAAATAGCTACGGGCGCCCTCACATGACATCCCATTGTCTCTCCAAAAGTTATTACTGAACAAACGTGTACGGTCTCGATTCTCGTTATAACACGATATTACACGACGTTCTCACAAGATACATTGTTATGTCATTCCTAAAGGAAGACATTGCAGCTTCTAGTCTTCTAGTACATATTGGGCTTAAGTTACTTCTGCTACTGTAACTTTAATATTGTAGTTGTACTAACTCGGGTGTGTAGGAGCGGCACATACATGCTTACAGCCGAAGCAATCCACATGAGGAGGATGCATTTTAGTACATGTCCACCTTCATGTCCCCTAGAAAGTATCTCGGTTTGTGTATGTCTTTCCTGAACTAACGTTATGCACCTCTCAGGGTTGTGAGACAGACATTCATTCATGTATTATTTAATACTGTGAAATTGTGGTTCATCATCAGAAATGATAAAATCAGGAATGCCATGTAACTTTAGTCCCAACGCTACTGTTTTGTTTATGTCTATGAAGATTGTGCATCATTTCCTCTACGATCCTAAGACGAGGCTTGCCATTGGCAAATATGACAAGGCTGTGTCCTTCCCTTTTCCTGGTGTCTTCCTGTGGGAGGACTTCATATCAGAAGAGGAGGAGAAACAGCTGACATCCATGATGGACCAGGATGTGTGGAATGAGTCCCAGTCTGGTCGGAGGAAACAGGTTAGGTGGAACACATGCAGCAAGCACGCACAAAATGACTGAGGCAAACCTATGTCTTTTGGGCTCAGTTTATTTTGTATGTGGTTTTCCAGAGTCATGCTACCCAGTAACAAGATAACAAAGAATTGAGGACAAAAGTCCCATACTTTTGTTTCACAAGTAGTTTTGATACTGTGTTACAAACCTGCGGTACTGGCTTTGGGTAGTCATACCTGTAATATCTGTAAATATGTTTTGTACCCAACGTCATTTTGTTAAACTGTGCTTGCCATTGTCACCATTTTTGGCAAATCCTGTACTAAAACACAGTTTCTGTGATATCACTCACAGTGCTCTGAAAGGGCTTTGGCTAAATCTAAATGTCCACATTTGGCCTTAGAAATTTCTTTGGTGGATTGTATTGTTCTGTGACCTGTCTACACATGGACATCATAAAAGGTTTGCAGGGTGCCAAGCAATGAGATGAGACTTTTGTAATCCATCTCTTGAGTATTTTTCCGAATGGTTTGGAATGGTTTTCACATTGGCAGTGTATGAATGGGTTATGAACAGTCTTATGCTTAATAGTACCAAAAAGATGGGCTAGATAATTGTTGATAGTAGGGTTGCAGCTAACGATGATTTTAGTACTTGAAGCTTCTATAAATTATTCAACGATTCATTGATGCTTTGTTTAAAAGGTAATTTTGCTTGACGGTGGCGGTGCCCCCTGATAATGGGATCAGCTGTGCATATTTATAGGTGATAGATATTTATTGGTCCTTTTGGAAATTCATAGTTTGTCATATAGCAAACATCAGACAACAACATCTACAGACCAACAACCAGAGAGCTGCTTTACAAACAAAAACATCACCCAAGTGCTACAAAAGTTATACTAAAGGCTCGTTCAGACTACACGATTTTCAGCTGTTCAGACTACACACAACATGCCATCTTGTAAGGGGGGTCTTGAAGTCATTGTGGCATTCACACTACATGACTGATTGGTGACACACTACATGAGCTGACTGCGGCTGTGTCACCCGACGCTGGTCTCCAAACCACATTTAGTCAAGAAAACGCATGTGAAATGTGAAACAGGATACGAGCGATCCTGCTCACGAAACAGCTGTTTGTTATTATAAAGATAGCAATTATAAAGACAAAGAATATGGGTGAAAGGGTGGATTAGCACACGCAGGTAGCAGGGATTATTTGAGCTACAGAGAGAGCTGGAGGAAAGTAAAAAGGTGCAGCTCCCCGACACCCAGTTAACTCATGACTGTGAGGTCACAACTCACGGCCCAAAAAGGAGAACAACAAACGCACATGTGCACATTTTCAGCTGAGGACTGCGGCTTACTTTGGCTAGCCTTCAACTCAACAATCAGTCATGATTTCAGTTAAATGCTAAAGTTGTTGTTACTGTTACCTTGTCTGTGGTCCGCTGACAAAACCCCGGGTGCTTTCTGATCAGGTGCTGTTGGTGAGGTTTTCGTTTCGAGGTTTCGTTTTATGGTGGACAGACAGTAACATTACAGAGTTATTGTTTTTTAGCTTGAAATAAGCCCTTACCTTTGGACACTTTCTTTTGTGTCTTTTGCTATTTTCTCTCTCTTACTACACCTTGCAAACAGCACCATCATAATCACGTGTTCACAGCATAAGCCCAATGTGTAAATGTCCATGCAAAACAGTGTGCTATATAGTTATATGGATTAAATGAAGCCTTGACACAAAGAATTTGCGTCGATGCATTTTAGTAATCTATTTAATTTATTTAATTGACTAAATTGATTAATCATTTCAGCCCTTGTTGATAAGGCAGTAACACTTTAATCCTCACATCCACAGTTGGTCCAAACATTTGTCTGTCTAACTATGCAGATTGTAACATATAAAACCAAATTATTAGTGCATATTCTGTAGGTAATAACCATCAATCAATCAATAAAAAATATCTAAATTCTCTCCAACTTATTGGTAGTTTGACGCAATTTATATCCTCATAAATTATAGTCATTATAATTTAGGTTGTTGGATTCAGTCAGCGACACTCCCTGTACACCCACATGGTATTTCGTATATTATGATTAATTAGTCAAATAGTAGAAGAATCATGAATTCTTCTTACTGTTATTGTTGTTGTTGTTATTATTATTATATACTGATGAAATAAACAAAATTATTTTATTATTGTTGCAGGACTTTGGCCCAAAAGTTAACTTCAAGAAAAGGAAAGTTCGCATAGGTGGCTTCAGTGGACTCCCTGCTTTGAGCCAAAAGCTAGTTCTCCGAATGCAGCAAGAACCACGCCTAGCAGACTTTCAACCAGTGGAGCAGTGCAATCTGGATTACCATCCTGAGCGAGGCTCCGCCATCGATCCACACCTAGACGACTCCTGGCTGTGGGGGGAACGCCTGGTCACCATCAACATGTTATCAAACACTACACTCACTTTGTCCCTTGAACAGGGTCTATCAGACTTGGGACTAGCAGAGGAAGTCCACATAGCTGTGCATCTTCCTCGCAGATCTTTAGTGGTGTTATACGGTGAGGCACGGCATAAATGGAAACATGCCATTCATAGGGAGGATGTTCATGAGCGCAGAGTTTGCAGCACCTACAGAGAGCTGTCTGCAGAGTTCCTAACTGGAGGGCAGCAGGCAGAGCTGGGAGCTCAGCTGTTGAACATTGCTTTGAGCTTCCAAGGAACTCCAATATAGGCTTATCTGCTGATGAAGAGGAAGGCTGTACTACCCGACGTGAGGATCCAGACTCCTTGAACATGTTTTAAACTTTGACGTTTTGGCTAAGAAGATGAAGGCCAAAATTCTTGGCTGCACATTGGTGTAGCCTTTGAAATGTAACAGCCTTGGAGCCCTTTTGTATTTTGTTTTGTCTTGAATTGCTAACTTAAAAAGAAGTGGACACTGAAATGGGACACACATTTGGTCCTGTGGCTATTTGACTCGCAACTGCCAAAAGGCATTTTAAGGACTTTCTTACACATGTCTGTAGTGGAAAGCTGTTGTACACCAGATTTGGAAAATATTACCATAGTAGGCACTGCAAATCAAGAAACAGACGGGTGACAGATGAAATACAAAAACAACATGTTTTTTAGTAATGTGTAATCACAAACAATGATCCTTCGGTTAGATTTTCCAAGTTTTTGGATCTTTATTAGAAAGCAAAGGCTGAACAAACTATTTTTTAAAATCCTAAGATTGTTTTCTTTGTGCAAGACTCTCTACATCATCTATATGCAGCTTAAGTGATGATAATTTTCTAATGGAATTATATAAATGTATAACATACCAGAGTTTCTGACTCATTGTCCTTAACAAATGCAGTTATCTTTGTTAGTAGCATGAATTTGCACTTGATACCGCAAACAGACGAAATATCTAAAATGTATTATTGATACAATAAAAAATGCTACCAGTATATAGTGTTGACCAGTCTATAAATTTATAATGCTCGAAAATTGAATTGAAACAAAAACTCTCCAAATCACAAAAATTAATTAAAAAGATCAGTCACCTGAAGTAATCTGTGTTGCATTTGTCCTAACTGCTTTTATTTAATTTTTAAAGTTTGCTGGCCAGTTCTTATGACAATTAATTAATTCATTAAAAATAAAAACATTTCCTGCTATATACACTTTGCCTTATCTTTTATATGTACAATTTGTTTGTTGACAGATGTAAGAGATTTCATCCCAGCATGGCCAGCTGTAATGTAAAAACATGGAATCAGGTGCACTGATGACTCCAGCTGATCTGGAGAGCTGTAGAGACAAGTATCATAGTTAAGAAGAAGCTGTTGACAGGAAGGTTATCATCCGCCATGATGTTCTGCTGCAGCTCACATGTTGTCATAGACACCTTTAAAGTACCATACTCTCTCTGTGACTATATTTCCCTACCTCCCAGGCTGCCATTGCTTTTTATTCATTTCACTACACCATTAACAGATAATCATATTCACACCTACAGGCTATTTATGATTGCCAATTTACCATAAAGATGAACTAAAATGCTTAAGGATAACTTTCCCCTATAATTGTATTCCTGGCAAGTTGGAGAAAGCTTTGGAGTACCTTTTTATTTTATATTTTATATTTGCACTCTTTGTATTTGCCCCTTTTTCTAACTTTGTATTGTAACTGCTGCACAACTACATCCCTCTGTGTCAAAGTTCAATAATATATTTTTTTTAATCCTACATGTTATGGAGAAAATACAGAAAGTATATTTGAACAATTCAGTGAATAATAAATAAATGAAAAAATCCTAGTAATTAAAATTAATTGAAGACTTTTTGTTTTGTGAATCCAGTTCAGACGCAGAGTGGGGTTCAACCTCAGTGTGTTCATTAGTAGCTGCATGAGTACTATTTTAATATTTTCATACTTTTCCTCTTAATGCAGGACCTTATCTTGCATTGGAGTATTTTGACATTGCGGTATTGCTACGTTTAATTTCGCAGAGGTCTGCACAGACCTATTCCTCACCTCTTCTGGCGCATATTCCATCGCAGTTCTTTATTTTCATTGACCATACCTTTATTTTGAAGGGTGCAGCCGGACATCCTTGTTTACTCTAGCTGCTGTCTTGTCGTTGGTGCTGCACACAACCTGTTTGTTGATCGCTCTGTGTGGTTTATTAACGCTCAGAGTTTATTATAAGCCGGGTTGATTTCTCAGGGGGCTTTAACTTGCCGTCGTCAAGAGTAGATAGCTAAGTGTCAGACAGCAGGCACAGCAACACTACGAGGATGTCTTACGCTTGTATTTGGCGACGGAATTAGACAGAGAGGCTTTTCAAATGTAGCTTGTTAGCTAGCTCTGTCGCGTACAGTGTACACAGCTTTTTTTGTCCTGCTCTTAAACAGCAACTGCATGACAAATAAGTAGAAGTGTTAAGTACAGATAGGGCGCGCAAAACAGCGGGTGTTGTGTTGAAAACCGTGTGAAGAATTATCCCTGGTTGTCAACCTCAGCCCCGGGGCTAACCCCCGGTCGCCGACCGAATTAATGGCCGGAAATCCGAGGAGGGGCGCCGGTCTCATCGGCTTGATGAAGGACGCCTTTCAGCCCAGCCAGCAGCCTCCCCAGCCTCACCAACCTGCAGTGGTCGATAAGAAAATGGTGGAAAAATGTTGGAAACTCATGGACAAGGTATTGACAGTGTTTTTAGGGTCAAAAAATCGTTAACACGGAACTGAAAATTTGTCACTTGAGTTCTGTCAGCTGTCCGTAGTTTGCATAAAAAATATTTACTGCCACTTCCCTTTTTAGTAATTATGACCATGGGCAAAACATTTTGTCTTTTTTATTTGTTAGATATATATACAAAACACGCATTTTCCATAGCCTATTGTGAAACTACCTTTCTCATAATGAACAAATGTAAGGTACTAAACCCCATAGCATTAGATCACAGAGAAATATATAGAAAGGTATTTTTCATTGAGTTATGGCGCTCTCTAGGCTGTCTCTATGAGGAAACTGTTAAAATGTAAGCCATGAAATTGGAGTACAATAGTGTCTTTGATGCATTATCTAATTGGGATCATTTATAGAGAATTAGGTCAGTGATTGTAATCTGTTGATTTTGCATGGACTTTGAGGAAACACCTCATGAATGTCACTGGGAGTTCACCTTCAATTTGGTGTTTAGATTTGGTATAAGAAAATATACTTTAAATGTGTGTGTATGTGTGTGCCTGCTGTATGGAAAAAAGGTTTGATTTTCTATATGCCTTGGTGACTGCCCCTGTAGTTCTTAACTGAGCTAGGTGAGGAGACAAGAGTTTACAAGAGATTAATTTAGATAGACTGGGGTTAAGAAGAGAGACAGATATTAGATAAGAGAGAGTACAATATACCATTACATTCCTGTGCCTTGTACTGCACAGTGTACTGTGCAAAGAGGTGGCTGTGCTGCCTCATTTGCACCTACAGTATGATGTGTCTGCATGTCACATGGTACAGACTGATCCGTTTTACTGTTGGAGGTTTTAAAACTTTTTGTAAGTGGTTCACATGCTTCCTCTTAGGACTGGACGATAATACAGTATTAGTGTTTATTGCATTGCAGTGGAATTTCATTGTGATAATATATTGTAAAAAAAAGTAAGAAAGTTAGTCATTGTGAGGAGTTTTGTCTGATGTAACACGTACAAGTGCAACAGTTTGTTTTGTACATCGGTTTATGTGACTTTTCCAAACTGTAGCAAATTGCTATCAGAAATACTCTTATCATCGTTTTGCTGTTTCAACCGATTCTCCCAATGCTGTTCCCTCAGCCCCTGAAGTATACACTACATTTGTTATACAGTTTCAAAGAAAAGCAAACATTAACGCACACAGTCTGTTGCTTTCACAGTTTATTTATTAACACCTACTGTAAAAGTACCCACTCATCCTCATCCTTCCTGTTTTTACTGCCCAAGCAAAAAGTATAATGCAGGTCATTATAATCAAGTCAGTACTTATACTCTAAATTCAACTGAAGTAAAAATGTTAAGTTTAAAACCTCCATGAACCCTAACCCTCATTAACATCAGATAAATGTTGGAATTTATTTCTGCACAGAAACAGGACTGTGGATTTTGTCCCCCCTCATGTACACTGGAAGATCATAGGAAGGAATTTCATAGTAGCCAGTCTGGAGAGCCAGAATTATTCCAGCAATAGTTCAAAAACTGGGGGGCAAAGAGCCACTGCAAGGGGGGGTGGGGGTGGTGGATGACTTGGGGGGAAATATGGAGTGGAACTAAGTTGAATGAACATGATTTATGTAGGAAAATAAAAAAACAAGAGTTTGCAGATGTCCTGAATCATTTATTTAATTTCAGTTGAATTCAACTGAGTTCCTTTTTTATTATTTGCTCCCCAGATATTGTTAATGACTGAAAAAAAAATCCAATCTGTTTACTTTTTTGGCTTCTGAAGGGAGGCATGACAGAAAGAGTCTGAGAACCACTAGATTACAGCAAGCAAAAACATTTTTTTATTAATAATAATTGTGAACCTATCCTTTAACACCATCTTTGGGCAATTGTGTTTCCTATTCAGGTGGTACGTTTGTGCCAGAACCCTAAGGTGGCACTTAAAAACAGCCCGCCCTACATCCTGGACCTGCTGCCGGATACCTACCAGCACCTCCGCACTATTCTGTCCCGATACGAGGGCAAAATAGAGATCCTTGGCGAGAATGAGTATTTTCGCGTGGTCATGGAGAACTTGACCAACAAGACTAAGCAGACCATGAGCCTTTTTAAGGAGGCCAAAGAGCGGATGTATGAGGAGAACTCCCAGCCCAGGTAGACTAATATCCTGATTAAATGTCATTCCTTTTTGGGGAGGCCTGAGGATGCAGCAGGGTATAAGAGTTGTGAAGCAGGGAAAGTATTTGGGTAATAGATAGTTTCCTCCATGTCTATGAAATAAGCCCTGAAGATAGTCTCAAAATCTCAAAGTTAATTCACTACAGATTACATGGCTTTACAGTACAGAATTGGGCTTAGCATTGATTTAGAATAGGTGGTCTCATCTAAATGCTGAGTGAAAACCTTTGTACCTATACAGTCTGTTATATTTTCAAGGAAGAAGCAATCTTTTCCAAGCTAAACACTAAATTGTAACTTAAGCAATTCAAAAGGAGTCCTCTGTCAATTTCTGGCCTGTGTTTCTGTTTTATTTAAATAAGAATATAAAATAACATCATTTAGAAACAAAGCAAGTACCTTATTTACACTGCAGGGCAATATTTAGTGGGCAGCGACATATTGACATTATTACAGTGCATGTATGGGCTTTAAACAGGCCAGGTAACCAATGTATCTAAAAAAAAAAGATACATCTCTGTCATGTTCTTTAAAAAAACACATGTCCATAAGAGATTGCTAACAAGTTTTTCCACTCCATTTTTACAGTTTTCGTCACTGTGATGAAATACAACCTATAACACTTGGCAAAACTAGACCAGCCAAGTGAACTGAAGTACAATCACTCAAATGTATGAAAAGGGCATGATTAAACTGTCGCAATCACGGCCACTTCCTCTGTTTCTCAAAAAGACCTTACTAAGCGAAAGTTCCTTCCTCTGACGAACTCAGATATTTATCAACATTTCCTGATAGATGCTCTGCATGAACAACTATTGTGCAATAAGCATATGTATCAGTCACCAGGTCGCGTTCTTAGTTGGACCTCAGGGTTACAGCTGTCAACAAGATGTTTTTGTAATGCTTATTGTGCATGTGTCTATTTGTATTCTAATGAGTTTCATTATATATTCAGTTAAATATTCAGTTTACAGAAAAGAAAAACATTTAAGGAGGTGGTTAGCAAAGGTAAACAAGCAAAGGTGTTTACCTTTGCTTGAAAAGTAACTAAAACGATTATCACAGTAGCTATCTTCTGTTAATCCATTTGTCATTTCAGCTTTCGTAATAAACATATAATATAAAAACTGTAAAGAAGTATGAAGTTTTATTTAGATTTTAGACACGTTGTAGGTTTAATCTTTACACCTTTTTGCTCCCGTACTAAAATGAGTAGAAAAGTGGAATCTTTTAAAGCGTATAAGAGTGTACTTTGCCTTGTTTAGTAGAGGATAAGCACACATATACGTGTTTTTGTTAAATGCCTGCTACTTTTCTGACTAGTGATATGAATTTGGACAAATATTAGAACTTAGTCCGATATGTCCCTTACTAACTTGTATTTGTTTCTTTCGTTCTCTTTCTTCCTCTTCTTTCACTCAGGCGAAACCTTACCAAACTGTCTCTGATCTTCAGTCACATGCTAGCAGAGCTAAAGGCCATATTCCCCAATGGCTTATTTCAGGGCGACAACTTCAGGATCACCAAAGCTGATGCTGCCGAATTTTGGAGAAGATCATTTGGGGATAAGTGAGTTTTTATTTAATCAAATATTAAACATCCCAAAAGAGGAAACTATGTAAATTCAGGTGTTTGCATGCTCACTGAACTTGCAAATTTGTGTCTGTAGTTTCGTGCTAAGAGCTTGTTTTGCAAGTTTTACATTGGATTCTATGTTGACTTAAAGGGGCCATATGTAGTTTTTTAATGAAATCACTCATTAATAAATCACTTTTTTACTGCTGTTATGGCCTCACTGAGTCAAACAAACTGCTCAATTAGACGCTACATCATGAAAGAATGCCAAGGGACAGAAGAGAGCACATCTGTAGATTTAATACAAAATATATCAATTTAAACTGAAAACAAAAGGGGTTGGAAATCATAGTAAAATAAACAAAAAGGGAAGCCACCAAGCCAGCCTCGCAATGCGCCATCGCCCTGGAAGACGCCTGCCAGAAGTCCATGCCCCCCTCCCCTCCATTTGGTCATCTAACCACCCACAGGTGCACCATTTTTGCATGGATAAGGAAAAAGAGGGCAGAGGGTAAACACAGGCACAAAAAGATGAACACATGCAGGTGGAAAACCCCCACATAAAACTGCGTATTGTGAACTGGTTGTATCCGCACATAAAAATGAACCACACGCCTGCTTTATTTGTCTCTTGGAACAAACGACCACTATTCTGCCTTACATGTGAAGAAATCGGATTGAATTTCCTGCATGCGTGCTTCTGAGCCTCTTTGCTACTGGTTCTGAACTGTACACACAGCAAAAACACCGCAGCTAACCAAATGGAGTCTACTAACATCAAAAAACGACCGGCTCCCAGGTCAACACAGACTCCAACACAAACTGTTAACTCAATCCATATTACTATGTTGTGGACCCCTGGTGTTATGTCAAGAACAATTTGTTAATACTAGCCTATAGTGGTGCAAGGCAGGGGCAGCCAGCCACATTAGCACGGATCTGCCGCTGCTTGCTTTTTGTAACATTCACTTTAGATGTATTGTCATTATACCGATACTCAAGTACACAGCTTTATTGCCCATCTGAGTTGCTAATGCAACATAACATTGGGTCTTCCACTGTGCCAGCAAGCTTATTTGTAATATTCAGTCTAGCTCAGTAACCATTTTTGTTATCATCCAAAAAATTTAGCTGTTTTGCCATTGGTAAACCTCCCGATAAAAGATACTCAAATAGTTTTTGGCAGGCAGACCTCACCGCTAGAGGCTGCTGAAAACTACATATAGCCCCCTTAAATTTGACTCTCTTTCTCTCTGTTTTAGCTTTCCGTTCACACTGATTCTGTTTGGTAGTTGCTATTTGAGTTTAAGGTTTTGAGATTGTGAACATCAGTGTATGGCATTTAATCTATAATGAATGGTTAGTTTCCTACAAAACGTGTAATTTCGGACTCCCTCCCTCCCATGTACTGTAGGACCATAGTGCCGTGGAGGACATTTCGTCAGGCTCTCCACGAGTTTCACCCTATCAGCTCGGGCTTGGAGGCCATGGCTCTCAAGTCCACCATCGACCTTACCTGCAATGACTACATCTCTGTCTTTGAGTTTGACATCTTCACCAGGCTTTTCCAGGTTAGGCTGATAATTAAAGAGCATAATGGGGATGTCATGGTGTCCACAGGTTAAAGTAGTAATCCAAAGAAGCATTCAAAAGAACTCACATTTTAGGTAATATGGTTTAGACGCTTTCAGTCATTAATCAGTCCAGAGTGGCTTTAAATGGTTATTTGATTATTGATCATTGATGTTAGAAATTAGAACTTAATTAAAGGTGCCCTGTGGAAACTTCTGGTAAACAGCCAAAAGTTATGTTTACATTCAGTGTTACTTACCAAAAGTAATAAAACACCATTTATTTTCTTGGTCTCATGAACCTGTTAAATCCAATCATAGAACATAAATAAAGCTTTTTTTATTTTTTTTGTTTTCATGTTGTTGCGTAAGGCTGAAATCCTGTTAGATAAACACTCGATATCCTCAACAAAAAAAACATTTGTGCTTCTTCAGACTGGTTGTTACCGCAGTCTTTTAGAATCAGATTCCTGCCTGAATATCCTAAAATCTGATTTGAGAAGTAAAGCTTAAAAAAGCCTTAAATAGCTGAAATCATGAACATTATTTGTCTGTCTGTCTGTCTGTGTGCAGCCATGGTCGTCTCTTTTAAGGAACTGGAACAGTCTGGCAGTCACGCACCCTGGTTACATGGCCTTCTTAACCTACGACGAGGTCAAGGCTCGACTGCACAGGTTCATCCACAAACCTGGCAGGTGAGACACAGACAAGCCCTTAAAATGACACATACCTGAAATACATTTCATTATCATGTGGACTACAGATACATGAAATTATGGAAACTGAAATGCTGCTTCCTCATTATTTTAAAGTTTTGGATAATTCTAAGATTGATAGGTCAAGAGTCAGATTCCCAACTGCAGTAAACACTGACAGTACGTACTGTTGGTTGAGATTGTTTTCTTCCTTCCAGCTACATCTTCAGGCTGAGCTGTACTCGGTTGGGCCAGTGGGCAATCGGCTATGTGACAGCTGATGGAAACATCCTGCAGACCATCCCCCATAACAAACCACTCTTTCAAGCCCTCATTGATGGATACAGAGAGGGATTGTGAGTCCCACTGAAACACAATGTTAATGCACCAGTTTATACATTTTAGGGTATTTGCTAGCTTATACATGACCCTAGGGATGGGTAAAAAAAGATTAGAAATTGCAGTGACACCAGAATACCTATTGTTAGTCAGCATTTTGAAGGCATGTAATTGTCTTTTACTGTTTTAATAACTGCTTTCAAATATAACAGCGAAATGGTTGTGGAAAGCATACAACATTGTTCATATGATTTATATTCATTACTAACAGAAAACATAATACTCCCTGTGCAGTGCTACAGTTTCACTTGAGTTTACCCTAAGACCCTTCAGAATTCCTTGTTCTGATCTTTGGTATGGTGGATTGTAAAGGCTTATAATAATAATTATTAATCCTTTTTTAATGAAAATGTCAGCACTTTAACAATGTAAAATTACTTTTTTGTAGCTATGTATTACAGCATGCATCTTGGCATGCTACAGCATGGAAGGAATGCTCCTCTGAAAACACATCGTTAAAGTATCAAACATTCCTTCAGTGTGGCCCTGAAAGGGAGCTGTAGTAAAAAAAAAACATGACACAAAATTAAAGGTACGTGAGCAGAACACCAGTTTAAATACACTTCACCAATCAGCTGAGGCAGGGATTCTTGATCCTAAAGCTGCTCTAAGGATTATTTTTAAATGAACAAATGACTGTGCAACGTAAGAGAAATCTCTCGAAGTGATGAGAGAATTATTACCAACTCTGTAGTCTCCTTCAGCTCTATGGAGTGTTTCAGCGTCTTTTTTTATTTTATTTTTTTATGGCTGAGTTAAGGAGCACTATTTAATACCGACCCGTTTGTGTCTGTCTACTGTGGTTTTGTAGTTATCTGTTCCCAGATGGTCGTGCACAGAACCCAGACCTAACGGGGCTGTGTGAACCTTCTCCACAGGACCACATCAAAGTTACTCAGGTTTGGTCTTGTTTGTGTCTCATCTGCAAACCAGTCAACCCTGTTCTTATGCCACAGGAAAGCTGTTTTTAGAACGAAGCTGCATAAGGCAAATTTTGTTAGTGCAACCATGTTATGCTAAAATATTTTTCTGCTTGATAGAAGAAGACATGGACACATATTAAACAAAAAATGTATTATAAAATTTAAAAAAAACAATCTTCATTATAATCAACCTGAGTCTCTCTTCATCCCTGCAGGAGCAGTATGAGCTGTACTGTGAGATGGGCTCCACTTTCCAGCTTTGTAAGATCTGTGCAGAGAACGACAAGGATGTAAAGATCGAGCCCTGCAGGCACCTGATGTGCACCTCCTGTCTGACTGCCTGGCAGGTGAGGCCACCTAAACATTGTAAAGTTTTTATTATTATTACATTGGTTTATAGAGGCTCTGTAAATCCTGGTTGTCCAAAGAGAAGTCCATTCCTTTGTTGATGTTAAAGCTTCCTCCATGTTTAAGCTCTCTTTTGCTGATTTGAGTCAAAAACTGTTTCCAGTTCTTTCATTGTTGACATTGACACCGTAAAGAAGAATACTGTAAGTGAAACACAACACTTCCTGCCTATGTTCTACAATAAAAGCCTTTCAACCTCACAGGGCATAATCCCACCCTATCCTCGTGGGTTTTCATTTGAAATCTTGAGTTTCAATGACAATCACTTGACACTGACGTCAAAAAAAAGGAAAGGGCAAGTTGCATCATTGCATCAGTGTGACATGACTGTTGCTGGACTGATGGAATTTGTGCTGTGGAAGTGTATATTGTGCTGAATTTACCATTTGTTGATCATGGTATAATAAATCCAGCATTATGTCCATAAGAGCAACTTCATAATGTTAAACTCACCACACAGTTGTGCTGAGTTTCAGAACAGAAATAGTCTTCTCACTTAGCGATTCATTAATTCAGTTTTACTTCCCCATTCTTAAGCTAAACATTCTTCAAAGTTAAGCTGCTTTTAAAGAAATGCTGCTGTTTCTGCAGATGCTTTGTGGTCAATACTTACTTCCCTTCTTTACTTCTTTAACATTTTTTAGACTTTTGGATCATGGATTTTGCTTTTAAACAGTGTCAATTGAAGTATAACATGAAATGTGGAAGAACTATAGGGATTAAAATACTATACCCTGCTGTTGTTTGTTTTCATCATCACTTTCATTGCTTCACCCTTAAGCTGATGCTCATTTGTAGTTTGTGTTAGAGACATGTCAGCTGTAATTTGTGTTTGAGCAAAAGGTAATGTCTCATCATATCTGACAAAGATCTTAACTCTGCTCTCTTAAACTTGAAACTTTGCTTGCTGTGTGTATTTTTCAGGAGTCAGAGGGTCAAGGCTGCCCGTTTTGCCGCTGTGAGATTAAAGGCACAGAGCCCATCGTAGTGGACCCCTTCCACCCGAAGGCCAGTGGGGCTTCCTTTGCTGGTTTCCAGGGGTCCAGCAGAGCAGAAGCTGCCTGCAATGACGAGGACGAGGATGATCGCCTCGAGGACCAGCACCTTGTCATGAGCAGACTGGCTTGCACCAAGGTAAGGGTAAGAGGAACACATACAACATGAACCATCAAATACACAAACACAGGGCTGGGTATCATTCAAAAATGTTCAATACCAATACCTTGAATTCAATATCTGTTCCTGATTGATACCGGTTTTATAAAATCCATCTGACAAAATAAAATTACATTACACATTATGGTACAATTAATTCAGAGTTACTATGCACCCTGGACCAAAATGAAGAATCTGATGGAATGTCTGTACAGTACTGGACTATATAAAATATACATAAATGTCAAAAGGAACATTAATAACAAAAGGTATGGCATCAGTATGCCAATGTAGATTCTAGTCTGCTTAATCCGAAGAAGATGGGCATGACTGAGTCGGTGACATTTGTGGTACTGGGAAATAGCAGAGTGAGATCTCTGACTTTTTCCTGTGGTAGAGAGCAGCTAGCCCTGGTCTGACAACTATCCACCATCAACTTCAGGACTATTTCTTTCTGTGCACCTATTGGTGAACACACTCTGTCTGTGCTCCATTTTATTCATCCCTCGGTGGCAAGAAAAGGATGTGTGGTGGACAATGTGGTGAACGGACTCACTGAGCAGATACAGGTTAGCTGCAATGGCTGGCAAACAAGCAGTGCAAAGTTCACTTATCTGTGCAGATAACTAGCTGGCACTGAGCCCCATCTCTGGTCGTAACGTTTTGTTTTTCTGCATGCCTCTACGACGTGTAATATTAGACAGCCAATCGCCTGCATTTTTGGATCATGTTTTGGAAGCATGTTGGGTGCTTATTGGCTCAGTGACACTGATGAGATTTACTCCTATTATAGAAACTACTCTTCAGTATCGAAGCAATTCAGTCAGTGCCATAAAATTTATTTAAGTTTGATACCCAGCTATAAACGAACAACAACTCGGCAGACACTCACCTGATCAGATTTAGTCTCAGGAATCTGTGGGATCGTTTTAATCACTTCTAACTAAATTGGCTTTTGTAAAACGGTCTTCATTGTATTAGTTTAGATTATAGTGGTGTCATATAAATCACATTGCTCTGTGCCATGCATACAACTTCTCTAATGTATGTTTTCAGGTAGAGCGCCCACCTTCTCCAGTGTCTCAGCTGCCACCGGTGCCCCCCAGACTGGACCTCCTGCAGCAGCGACCCTCTAGCGCCCACAGTCCACAGAGTCAGGGAGCCACAGCCAAGGTAAGTGTGTGTGCGTGCACTTAAGAGGAACAGAGGCTCATCTGGACTTGAAGTTAAAATTATGGAAAAGGGTCACATTTTTTCAAGCCTATCTTAAAACAATACTCGCTTTTCTGTAGGTACAATGGGTTGTTGTAATTATTGTCCATATACACAGTGGCTACAAAATCTACAGTCTTCTTTCTATGCAAAAATACAATTTAAAGTTCAAATGAAGCTAATATGAGGCTTCAGTTGTCTGAGTTAGACAAGTTAGTCTGTATCTTCTAAAGATATAAAATGACCTCTTTGTGTTATGCTTTGCTTCTGCCGCTGCTCACAAAGGAAACACTGTCAGGGGAAACCAAAAGGGGGGGATTTTTATTATAAAGAATAACTTTGGAAAATAGCCACTTGATTTAAGTGAGACTGCTGAAGCCTCATAAGTTTCAGCTGAACCTATAAGAAAATGTGCACGGAAACTGGACTGGATTTTCCACTGAAGACCCATTAGGACGGGATCTCCTCATGGCCAGCACAGAGAGGAGGAATGATAACAGCAATAATAACTCTTTCAGTGTGTACATATATGAGCATGTGAGGGAAAAAATAAGAAGACAAATTGTAAATTAGAAGTAAGTTTTTAAAAAGATCTTTTAAAAAATCTTTCCTTTTATTTATCAAGAGCTGATTGGCAGACACATAAAACAAATGATTTGCGTTCTTACATGCTTTCTAATGATTTATGATCAGAGTAACTCCATTTATTAAAGTTATCATAAAAGTAGTAGATTGATAGTCACTCCACACTAAATCTCAAATCTACCACCAGCCTGTACAGAAGGGCAAGGGCGTGTGTGTACTTGTGTATTCACATCTCTGCTGGTTAACAACACCACCAACCACTCCTACTTCCACCCCAGATACCAGCCACTCACAGAGACAAGCCTCTACCTCTGCCTCCAGCCCTGAGAGAGCTGCCTCCTCCTCCTCCTCCAGAGCGCCCTTCCCTTGTTGTCCAGGATTCCAGACTCCAGAGGAGACCCTTGCCCTCTACCCCAGACCAGTCTGCCTGGGCTTCCAACTACATGGTCCCACGTCCGGTAACCAAGGCCCTGTCAGGCCTGTCCCCCACACCTCAGGGCAACGGAACCACTGGAGAGGGAAGCAAACCCCAGGCAGCTACAAACGCCATCTACTGCCTGGCTGCAAGGTACAGAGCTCTGCTTTTTTTGAAAGACAGAGTATAGGTAGTAACATGCTGGGACAGAATTTAGACTTTGACACCATCACAATATGAAGAGTTAATATGTAAAATGGCTTTTGTCCTGTTGAACATTACCGCTAAACAGGCATACAGTAGCTCTTACACCAGTGAGTCAGTAAAATTTCTTTAACCATGTAGGATAAAAATATTTTTATAATTTTCCATGCTTTTCATACTTTTTCATGGTGTGACCACATTTTCCTTGGCAGATTTGTATCGGCTTCTAAATATGATGGTTGCTATTTTGATGTTTTGATTTTATGATGCTAGAATACATTAGACATTAACATTGGTATGAATTAAATCATACACATGAAAGGCACGTGTTTCTTTTCCATCTTAACGTACAAAAATATATACTTTATTGTAAATATCTGCCCAGTAGGGCTGGGTGGTATATCGGTATGTGAGGTATACTGATATAATTAAAGATATGAAATTAGACAAAACAGTTTATACCGATATAGTTTGATGTTAAGTTATTAATGTTACCGTAAAGTTCTGCCAGCGTTTGGTCCTCTCTCTCCCACACCGCACAGCCGCACCCCTCCCTCTGTGTCTGCAAACAGCCGTCTACTCACACGGTTAATTCAGTGTTTCCCACACATACACTTTACTTTTGTAAAGTAAACATACAAAAATATATACCCCCCCGGAATTCTGCCTAACAGTACCAGGATATGACTTTATGGCCATATCGCCCAGCCGTACTGCCAAGGCACAAAGTTAAACATCAATGTGCAATATTCTGTATAAAGAAAGGAAAAAGATTACATGTTGCCGTCCAACTGAATTGTGGTTTTTCAATTTCAAGCATTTACTGTAAAAAAAAGAAAAACCCTCTAAAATCAAGGTTCACTAGTTGTAGAAGGCTGGGAAATACAGTTGACAGCTTTGGGTAAAGCAAAGTAAGTGAACAGTGAGTTTAGAATTTTTATCACTGTCTGTATTCCAGAGGTCAAGAATAAACCTCCTGTGTCAGATTTCATGCAAGTTTTTGTAACCTCAGATATCTCAGAAATGAGAGCCTAATGGAAAAAGTTGAGCCATTCAAATCATGCTTTGTGTTGTCTGTGGTCAGATCTCTGCCAGCGTCCGTTGCGTCGGCTGGGGAGAGGCCATCGTCTGACGGTGAGGAGAATGAGTACATGAGTCCCACCTCTCTTCCAGCCTCTGGTGCCTCCTGGATCATAACGGGCTCCTTGGTGCCCCCACCGCCGGCCCAGGCAAATCACATCAATGACATCAGGTAAACAGGAAAACCAGCAGTGGTGCAAGGGCTCCCCGGGGCCAGTCATTGCCCTGAAGTGATAAGTGTTTAAGTGTCTCAGTGTGGAAATTTGTCCTTGGAGAAAAAAATTCAGAATGGGTTTAGGACTAAGAGTAATTTATCCATTGCTTGAACCTAACAAAACATAACATAAAATGTGGCCATTTTGTTTCTACTATTCCCGTTTGGGAGAACTAAATTTCAGTATCAGGATCTAGAATAAATTAGGATTCTGCACAGCTTAATTAAAAAGATTGAAACATTTTAGAAAAGTAAAGGATCACAGTGTGTGCAGTGGAGCAAACCGACAAACTATGTGTCATATCAGAACCACGTCTTCTATGGTTTGTTTCATAACTGCTTACTTTAAAGACTTCTCCACAGATTTAGAATTCAATATAAATATAAGATTGTTGGGATCACAAACGACAGTTTGATCAAAATCGATGCAGCAGAACGAGAAATGGTGTCTTATTTTTTTTTACTTCATGCACCATTCTACCTTGTCAACACCTGGGCTTACATTACCCACAATGCAACCTACAGTTTGGTTGGAGATTCAGATGTGATAGTTTGCGGCTAATTTATTTCTATCATTATGAATGTAAAACGACATGTGTCTTCTCAAAGATGTTAGGAAAACATATTGTAAATTGATGAAGAAGAAAAACAGAAAATTCTTCATTGAGATGTCAACTAAAAGAAAAATGTGTATCTAGATGTTTAGAAATGACCAGAATGTAGTTAATCAGTTTTCTTACTCCTCAGGAAAATGTTGGTTTGAATTGTCCCAAGTCAGGAATGACAGCAATGATAACTGGACAGGGTTGCACACACTACAATAGTACTGGACTAAATGCTGCAACTGCTACATCTGGAGCAGTTATTTATTTATCCAGCAGGGGGCTCTGGAGCCTCAGTGGTGGTTGTGCATAAACCCACAACTCCCTTTCACTTGCTGTTTTTCATTTGCCTGAGTAAATAATTTTTAGGAGATGATGCTGCAGTGCAGGACACGAAGGCAGCAAAGTTACTCATCTTTTTATGTTTGAAATAGAAAAAAAAACACATCAGAAATCCAGAGAATTGTTTTCAGTTTTTGAAGAGTGGACATAAAGAATGCCAAATATAATCTCTCTCTCCCCCCCTCCCAGCACTGAGGTGGTTGACAGTGACTCTGAGGACCCCCAAGTCTACGAATCCATGTGTGACATCCAGGCCCAGGCTGGCTCCTCTGAGACAGCACAGACCTCTGACCTGGGTAACACTTACACCTAATTATCACTGTACTATTTTGCTGTTTCACTTCTAGTCTTTTTTCTTGGACCAGCATTACCCTGGAGCTGAGCCTCTAATACAGAATGCGTGGAATGCATTAATACACTATAGTCTGTGTGTGTGTGTTATAGCTAGTATTCATTGCTTAAGTTTCTTGAAGAAGCACTCTAAAAATTAGTGGAAATGTTTATTCACTTCTGTTGTACCCCAGTCAGCCAGAACAGAGAGAGTACTTTCAACAACTCCAAAGCTGTCTTTGTTACCTGTTGTGTTTTCTTAGCAAGCCAGTCACCAATCTACTCAACTGGGAGATGGAGTATGACCAGTGTTATTACTGGTATTACTGATCACATATTGTAATCACATTAGTTTTTCCAGTATTGTGGCACTGGATGCTTTGCTAAGGCGAGATACTCTTTTTGAATTTATTTCCTATAAAGGTATCGGTGTAAAATGTAAGCTGTGTACTGGTGCTTAAGTAACAGCTTTTATATTGCATTGCAGTACATACATGAATTGTATATTGACTACAGGTAGTAACCACTGTGATGCTGTTTTTCAGACCTCCCTCAACATTCAAGTGTGGTTCCCCAGGACAAGACAGAAGAGACCAGTGTGGAGGATGTTTACATATACGACTGTCCCAGACCGGTCGTCCCTCTTGCCCCCACCAGAAGAGCCCAGTCAGACATCAGCGGCCCCTCAGCTGCCTTCAGCAATCTCAGCATAGATGTTGCAGTAGAAGCCAGTATGTATTTCTATAAATTGTTCTGTTTTTCTACAACATCTGCTGTCCTTAGGAAAAATACCAGATTTAAATGATTATCTCTTATCTGGTGATAAGAACACAGTTTACCTACTATTTCTCAGGCAGACAGTAAACAGGCATAAAACATGTCCATGCCCACAGCGTGTTTGTGTGTGTGAAGGCTTTGATGAAGGGTTTTCTGTAAGACCAGCTATTTAGATTCACCAGTTGTGTACTTGTCAGTTTTAATCTAGAGGCATTTATGAAACATTCTTTCAACCAGCATTATAAAGCATTTTAACCTTGGAAACAGCACGTGAAAAAACAATCTCAACTCAAGGTTCACATACTTATTTGTTTCTTGAGCTTCCAGTCTCACAGTCTGAGCTCCTCTGGATAAGAAGTCATAGTATAATATTGTTTTTAAGATTTGTAACTGCCCTTCTGCTCCCAACAACCCTTCCTACCCATTATGCCTTTAACCACTGAACATAGACAACGATATTTTTGCATATTTCCCACAGCACATACCTGCAGGAAGACAAAATAAAACACACACATTCTCTCTTCAACTGGGTCACTGAACATTTAGACCTCCTAAATCTACAAAATAAAAGATTTTAAACAAAAAGAAATAGCCGCAAAATATCCGCTGAGCTACATGAATACCACTAGTATTCTTGGAATGGTTTTTTATTGATTGATTGTCCAAAACATGTTTCATCGGTCATTCAGGTGTGCAAAAAGAGCCAACCTGTCACTCGTTATCGTCTGCCCCATGCTTGAGTGTTACCATAAATCATAAATCTTTACTTGGATCATTAACTATCTTTGTTGACTAACAACAATCCAAAACTATCCGTATTCCTTCAGGTACCTAACACACTGTTTTCCATTTTCACCGACTATTGTATACTTACATGTGTGTTTCCAGGTATGTTTGCAGCAAGTGTTCCACCAGAACCAGAACGTCCCCCGAAACCTCTCCCACGGCGAGCCAACTCAGACCGGCGGCCTCGCCCTGCAAACCGTGAATTTTCTGCTCCATTGCCAGACCTCCCTGGTCCCTCCTCCTCCCCTTCCCCCACCCCTCCTCCTCCTGCTCCTGCTCCTCCTCCCGCAGGACCTGGGAGTCTGGCCCTAAACGGGGAGATCGAATGCCTGGTGTCCCAAGGCTACTCTATCCAGGACATCCAGAAAGCCCTGATGATCGCCCAGAACAACCTGGAGACAGCCAAGAACATCCTGCGCGAGTTTGTCTCTATCCCCTCCACGGCACATATCGCCACATAGTCGCTCCAGAAACGCCCATCCTCTTTGTCTTGTCTCCGTCTCCACTCTGTGCCATTACCATGGATAGCATTTACCAAGCACTTTCCTGCAGGGCCACAAGTACTTGCCAAAAGGCTTTACTCTGAGGAGTAATGCTGCGTTCACGTCATATCAGAAGAAGTAGACTAACAGGAAGTACTTGTCATTTAAATACTCTCATCCAAATCCTATGTAACAAACAGTGAACGAACTGCAACAAGTGTTTCTTGCATTTCTAAATGGAGCTTTAGTGTGAAAATACATTATTTTGATTATCTTGGATCTCTGTTGTTCCAGTGCCAAGTGGTTGATATTGAAGGCTCAAAATCTCATGTTTATTCATAATCGCCGCTTGAAAATTGAGGTGTTCGGCCTAGAAGGAGCACAAGGTTCCCTAGACTGTAAGCATCTATTGGTTCGTCAGTTCAAACTTTGTGCGTGTTTGGTTTTAAGGAGCAGCTCATCAGAGGCAGACAAGTCCGGTATGACCTGAACGCAGCATACGTGGAAAGTTTGAAGCCTTTTAATGTGAGCTCTCTGTAGCCAAGCTTTGACCCTGTTGTACTCTGCTGAGGTCCACTCGTGCTGTGGTAGTGTTTCCCTTCAGAGTACGTCCCCTCATTAAGCTAAGTGTTGAAGCTACAGTGACTTTGATCAGTAGAGGGAGCCTGCGGGTCGTTGTTCTTGACTCTGTGTCCCACTGCTGGCAGCCATTCACTCTGGTGCTTTACGGGCTTTTTGGCAATTGTGGCATACGAATAGGTAGCAACGCGAGTTTGGTCGGAAAATTAGCAATTAACTTTGTGGTGTGTGTGTGTGTGTGTATGTGCGCGCGCGCTCTCTTGCTGATGAATGTGAATGTTCAGTCGCAGTGCAGTATTGCAGGGCTTCGTGTCGTACTGTGGCTCGCTCTGTTTCGATGGTATTTGACAAGTCAAGCGTGACTCCATACTTGCCCTCAGCTCCCACTTCAGTGATGGTTTTATTATGAAATGACAGGTTTAATGTTTCAGTACTCTCATAAGGTGTTGTGCTGTGTGTAGTACTAACAATGACTGAAATTTCAGATGTTTATTTTGTCATTTAATTCTATGATTGCCTGCCACCAGTCCAGGTGGTCTGACACTGAAGGTTTGTTTATTTACTCAAAAGCTTCAGTATACTCTTGTAGTTTCTTACTAAAGTGTGAAAGGATTTTAACACAGGCTTAGATTTCTTAGCTCAGCATTACATTTCTACCCACAACAGCTTCTGCGGGTTTGCTAAGAAATCAGATTGAAGAGATTTACATTGAGCTCTAAAGCAAAAAATCCCTAAAGTTTGTCATGTGGACTCAGGTACTCAGTAATAAGCCAGGGTTGAATGTAATGAATGAACAGATGCTAAAGGACACGTAGGGATGACGATGTAATGTTGGCAGTGTTGTGGACAAACACTAATGTCACATTCCAAGGATTGGATTTTCTCGTTACCTTCCCACATCAGCTTTACATAAAGTCACTAGATATATATTTTAAAATCAGTTTTGCTTCCGTGGGCTCATTCACTTCGACCAGTTTAAAACTCTGAACATGTCTGTTTTGGTTACAGTTGTCCACCCATCACAGTACATATCACAGTCCTGGATCTGAAGCTACTCAGACATTTCTGTCAATCAGCAGTTATGGCATTTGTCGCAGGATGAATGTTGAAAACACCAAGTCACTGGCTGGTACGCAACCTTATAAGCAGCTTATGTTAAAGCTGAAGTGACTAATCAATTAGTTGATCGACAAAATTAATCTGCAAGTGAAACAGAGTAAACTAAATAGTCCTCTAAAGTTGTGGGTTTCACTCAGGTTTTTATATTTCTTCCCCATGGATCAGCAATGTGCAGCTGTCCTTCCCAGTCACCCCACCCTTACATCACCCTATCATTAATAGCTACATGAGGCCTTGGATATTAACCCAACCACAGGATCATGGGCACATTTAGAGCAAAGATGAAAAAGATGTCTCGAGTCATTAAAGCAGGGAGTCTGATCTGAGTCCAGGACTACATTAGTGAAGAATACAAATCCATTGTGAGAGAAGCTCCATCCACTGTAAGATGGCTGTTCCATATTAATGCGCACATTTAGGAACACTGCCAGAAACAAGACAGGACTGAGCGTCTCATTTGCATTTTTACATTTAACCGGAGAAGATGTCAGAAAGCGTCCCCTTTAACTATGAGTGCAATTTCTTTTTTTTTCCTTCCAAAAATAGATCTTCAGTGGTCACTTTTGATTTCCGCTATAACATGTCAATGTGCCTTCTGAGCCCGCACATGCCAGCAGACCAAAACAGATCCTCGACATTTACTGCTTGAGCGGAATGGAAATCTAAACAGTTGATTGGACAAAGTTCTTAGATTTCCACTTACTGTCATTAACAATATATCAAGAGTTTGGAGTTGGTCCTCCACATGGGGTCGTTTGATATGCAGACAGTGTCAAAAGAGATTTAAAGCCCAATCAATACTTACTTTTTTAGGCCTGAATCAATAGTTGAGTCTTCCCCTTCTGACTGTGAGAATAATTGCCCAACTTTGTCGACACATGCTTACGACGTACAGGGGAGGTACAGACTCTGCCATACTGAGTTGCTGCTGCCGTTACGGGAAGAAAAAAACCCGATATATATTGCGAATACAGAGAGATTTACTTGTCGATGACAGGCTTAATCAATATTGTGTGAACTAGTTTGGTGAGGCCTTTGCTATGAGTTGTTCATATGTTAAAGTACCGCACTCTAGCGTTAAATAAATACAACAGTTACGGAGATTTTTCTCCCTGGTGGACAAACTATGTAATGAGAACATCATTTCTAAATATCTCTAAACGGGTCAATCTCACGGTTGTACACTGCATTCACCAAAGGAGAAAAATGCAGCCCTTTTTTTTTTTTTACTAATTCTAATATAAACCACTTCATAATAATAATGACTCCAACTTTTCTAAATTTAGTGAATGTAATATGCAACTGTAATGACTTGTACGTTGACACTAGAGATGGGCAGATCGATCCCCTAGGCATTGAAACTACCAATACGAAGTCTTTTTTTGAAAGTCAGTACTAGCATCAGTAAGATGAATGGATCCATTACATGTTTTGTCACATCCTGCTCACATAAACACTGTTAGTGCTGCAATATTTTTCATCTCTGCTGCTGTTGGTGCAGTCATCACCTCTTTAGTTCAGATAACTCACATAATAATGAACATTTGTTATTTTGCCATTAAAAACAGCCTGTGTTTAAACATTAATGAGATTAAGTTATTACCACAGAATAATAAAAAGAATTGCCGCATGTTTGACAAATGATTATACATTGATTATTTGTCAGTAACAACAATAAAATGTTTTCTGTATTGATGTTGGTGGTCCTGGCCCTGATAATGATAATAGGTATCAGATTGCCAAATTTGTGGTGTCACCCAACTCTAGTTGCTGCCTGGCATATTTGTCAGGCTGTGATTATGCATACTTTTATTTGATATATTTTAAAACACACTCTTAAAAACAGCAGAAGTATTGCCTGTTGTGATAAAGTAGCCAGGAAACATACATGTACAATAATGTAAAACCATAGGGAAAATCAGTAAAATGAGAAAAAACTCCAATCACGCTGGAATTGGCCTAGTGTACATTGATCATGTCCCTGCTTAGATCTTGCACCTTTAATTGCCCCAAACCAAAAGCAGCATGTTGGCCCTCAGCTCATGTTGATTTACAGAGAATGTGTTGTCAGTCCCTCGGCTTTGTGTTCACTCGATCTCAGTGTTTGAACAGCTCTAACAGGGACTAACTCTTGACCACGGAAGTGCCGCTGTGTGGATACACTTGAGGCTGACAGTCATGTTGAATCACAGCCAGAGGCCCCACTGTCTTTCTCTCACACACACTCACATTTTCCCTCGCTGGTAAACTGGTGTGTTGGTTTGGATCCACTGGTTAATGATAATGTATGGCATAATCATGGTATAACTAGCCTTTTCAACAGAAACTTGCCTACTAAAAAGTTGTCTTTATTGCTTCGTGTTATTGCTTGTGTAAATATGATTTTATTTATTGTCTTTTTAATATCCTCAGCATTCGTTGTTGCCATGTTTTCATGCCTAAGCCATTAAGATTTTTAATTAAACAGTATTTTCTTTAACTTTTGATCTGTGTCATTTGTCCGTAATGACTAAGGACTGTTCGCTATTTGCGCAAACTTTGATGAGTAGTAAACGGCTACTGTTTATCTCAGAATAAAACAATAATTGCCATTTTGTTAACAGTGTGTCTGCAGAAGTCTCAAGTTCTCTGCCTTTAAGGTATTAGACTTAGACAGACTTTATTGTCATTCAACTGCACATTGACAATGTACATTGAACAAGATTAAGTTGCAAGGCTCCAATAAAAACAGACAAGTAATAAAGAAAAAGGAAAAAACAGTGTAAATGTAAGTATATGCAATATAAAATGGGATTAAATATAGCTAAAAGAAACAGAAACTGAATAAAATAAATTAAAGTGGTGGTATTATGCTCATTTTCAGGTTCAAAATCTTAATTAGGGGTTAATTAATTAGTACCAGAACAGGTTTACATGGTTTAATTTTCAAAAAACACCATATCTTTCTCATACTGCACATTGTGTGCAGCTCCTCTTTTCACCCTATGTGTTGTACGCTCCACTCTTGAGCTACAGAGTGATGCATCTTACTTGTCTTTACTTAATCTTTGTTGGGAGTTGCACATGCGCAGTTCCCAGGTAAGGACTACTAGCCAATCGGAAGCAGAGAAGGGTGGGTCGTAAGAAACAAGGTTGTGTGATTCAAATCAAAGCAGCTTCAGGCTGCGACCTTAACCTAGCAGATGGTAGAAGTTACTCACAAGTCCAAAACATCAGTGTTCCACATCTTACCATCAGGACTATACATTGAACTTTTGCCGGTGTTCTAACGATCTATGCTGCCTTGCCGAAAATGCTTCCACAGCGCAAGCTCTGTTTTCCATTGCAGATAGTACCCAGAGATAGCAACGCCACACACAGCGGCCGCGACGTAATGTTCAATGCGACACCTATGTGCGACACACACACCAGCGATCCACACAGCACTTACACTCTGCGGTTAAAACGTTTGAATACTCCTCAGAATGTAAAGACAGATAATCGGTATTAAAACCTCCTCTGCTGTTGTTGCTGCAGCGGTCTGTGACGGCGGGAGCAGAGAGCTCTGTGAGCGGGCGGCTGGCCGGCCTCACACGCTGCAAGCTTCCCCCGCTGCCACTTGCAGAGCTCCTCAACTCTGAAAATATTCATCGAATTTTTGTTCCGCCATCACTTCTCGTAAAACTGTCAATATACGAAATCTACACAGCTGATTTCTCACCTCAAAACTTCTCAGAAGTGGATTTAGTGATGAAATTCAATACAAAGACTATAAAATATTAAACTTTCTGTTGCTGGCTGCAATGATGATGCAGTGAATAACGTTAGTGAATATTCTCTCTGACCAATCAGCAGTCTGTCCTGTTTTCACGTTACATTTTAGTATCCCTCATCCTGCTTGGAACCTCGATGGAGGTGAGGTGATACGAAAAAAAGTACCTGGAAGCAGGTACAGATACAACTTTCTACAATGGAAACCCAAACAATGGCAAGTCGAGCCAAAGGGCCTCACTCAGACTAGCTTGGTTTGAGGGCGTGCCTGACCCTGCCAGCCGCTTGGCAAGCTTTATGACGCTTTTCATTGTGGCATCACAAGTAAAGGAAATGAAGGGCTGGACTACAAACGAGCTGTTTTCAAGCGGTTCAGAGCACAGCTTTCTGTGGGAGATGGGAACTCCCTTTTCGCTGGACTTTGGGCTTTTCACTTTGCAAACCTGTTACATGCACAAAAAACATATATAACTGAAAGGAGAGGGAAAAAGCCAAAAAGCATAATACCACCTCATTAAATACAATATTGTGATGTTTGTCAGGAATGTAGCAGCAACAGAAACATATGTACAGAGAAATTATATGTAAAACAATATGAATAGTGCAAATATCTGTAGCAGCAGGATGTATTGTAACAGTGAGACAGACAGTATAGTAGTACAGATAGTTACTCAGTGCAAATAGAGTTCAGTGTCCATGTAAAGTGACTAGTGTCGATGGGGGGAGAATTATTGGGAGTTTAGCAGT
Source organism: Lepomis gibbosus (assembly GCA_029875015.1). Taxonomy (NCBI): domain Eukaryota; kingdom Metazoa; phylum Chordata; class Actinopteri; order Centrarchiformes; family Centrarchidae; genus Lepomis; species Lepomis gibbosus. The sequence goes on along the minus strand of JAPMOB010225706.1, from coordinate 6,378 downwards.
CTTGTGATGTTAGGGATGAAGCTGTTGTGGAAACTGGATGTTCTGCATTTGAAGCTGATGAACCTGTTGCCAGAGGGCAGCAGGGAGAGCAGACAATGATGGGGGTGGGAGGGGTCTTTCATGATAGTCTGAGCCCTGGTCAGGCAGCGTCTGCGAGCAGTGTCATGGATGGAAGGAAGTGTTGTCCTGATGATTCTTTCCGCTGTCCTCACCACTCTCTCTACACATTTCCAGTCTGTGGTGTTGCAGGCTCCAAACCAGACACAGATGGAGCTGGTTAGTATGCTCTCTATTGTCCCTCTGTAGAAAGTGGTGAGGATGGGAGGGGGGAGGTTTGCTCTTCTCATCCGACGCAGAAAGTGCAGATGCTGGTGTGCTTTCTTCACAAGAGCTCAGGTGTTAAGGGACCAGGTCAAAATGTCTGTGATCTGCACCCCCAGGAATTTGATGCTGCTGACCCGCTCCACTGCAGCCTTCTTGATGAGGAGGGGGGTGTGACTTGGCTGATTTTTCCTGAAGTCAACCACAATCTCATATTATGTCTTGGACACAACCTTTATTTATTAATCAGATGGATTTCGTCTATATATTTACATAAGATATTATGTAAGACCATACAACAAAACAGCAGCAGCGCTTGTGGACTGTATGTCAGTAAGGAATAGCAGAGTGTGTAGGTACACTGTATTCTCTCACCTTCCCCTCTTGGTCTCACTACATCAAATTTACAATATTTTTAGATTAAAGATACAGATATTTCTCTAGAAAATGATCTCTTTTTTCAATTGTCCAACAGTGTTCTAGGAGGAAGGCAATGCTAAATTTGTATAGTAGGACTGAAAAAGTGCCTGTTTCCTAACGGCATAAGAGACAATGTCCTTTTGTTATTTAAAGCCAAATTTAGTTTAAGTAAAATTTGAAAATCTCCAGCACTCTCATTGCTTTGTTAAAAAATACACAGGCAGCAATGCATTTGAGCACAGAAGCAAGAAACAAGAAACATGCTTCACATGCTGGCTTTGTAGTATCTCCTAAAACTTTTTAAACACGTTGTCACCTGGGGTTGTACACTTTAAGTTAAATTAAGAGAGAGTAGCTGATTTGCTTTGCAAGGAGAAGGGGAGCTATGAGGCGTTTAAATTTGTTGCAGATGTGAGCTGTGTTTTCTGTCCTTCCTCCATCCAGACTCAAGTTGGAAATCTGAGCTACTGTTAGAGTAATTTCCAGCTCGTGCTGACATCGGTTTGGATGGAGCACTCCTTTCTGTCTCCTCACTGTGGGTCTGTGAGGCGCTAAAAGACAGCACACTGCGGTTCTGCTGAACCTTCTGGCAAAAGAACTACTCCTACATACCTCTGCAAAAACAATGATAGAAAAAACAGTCTCTCTTTAAATGAAACATTTTTATTTGGCATTATTTTTTTTGCAAAATATATAAAACAAAATGCAAGCGTCAAAGAATCACATGTACAGTACTTAATTTACACACATTTAGAAAAACTTTTTTTCCCACTGGTGAAAAATCCAAAACAACAAACAAAAGATGTATTTAAAGTTGTATGAAACTGAAAAGTCGAGATGCAGATTTCTGCACGACACTGCACATGAGGACACGTCTTGCCTGAGGACGTCCTGTACCTGGATTATTAACTTACAACACTTCAACTCAGTGGAGAAAAAAAAAGGAAAACAGAAAACATCACTATTTTGTTAATGTTGCAAGTCATATGGGCAAATGTGGCGCTCGCAGCAACAAAATGTATCTTCACAATAACCTACACACAGTGAGCTATCAGTACATATTCACATCACGGGTCCTTAAAGGAGCATAGCAGTGTTGTTGCATGTTTTAGCTGGTTTACTATAAATCAGGCACACTGACCATCTAAGCATCCTGTAGAATAGCTCCAGTTTGTGTCTCATCTGTTGTCATTACAATGACTCCCTGATAATGAAAAAAACAGAAGGTCTTAAAAAAATTACTTCTGAAGGTATTTCAAAATTCCTCAAAAGCTCTTTTACCTATCAGGATGTTTTTTTAAAAGCCATTCACATCACAATATAAAAGATTTTAACCCATTTTCCTAAGATGATGTCCGGAAATTACACAAGAATAAAATATAAACTTTTGTATTGTGTACGAAAATAACAGATAATGGAATTTAACATGAGTCAGAGACAGATGTTATTTTCACTTCTGCAATGACTTGCATTATGTCACAACTGTGGATAAAATGTGCCACTTTTTTTGTCAATTGTTCTTGATAAATATCTTCATACAGAAGAGAACAAGGTGATGTGTCATTTCTGGTCATTGTTTTAAGGAAATAGTTTCATCTTAGAATATAAGTTAAAAATACAGAGAATGAAGTATTTGGTTGATGCAGAAGACTCTTTAAGAAGCCTGGAAACACCTTCAAATAAACAACACAAAGTATTGGGCAACAGCTTTCTGTGTTTTTCAAAGATCATCAGATTTCTCTTTTTCCAAAAAAAACCTCTTTGCTCTGTGACTTGAATGCAGTGATGATACATCAAAACTGGAGAGAGCTGTACTTAGACATTCAATGTATTTCTACCTTCTATAGCCATTGCTTTACATTTATTTCATGTTTTTAAAAAACACATTGAAACTTTAGACTTGACGGAGTTCAGTAATCTATGACAGAAATTAACATCAATGCCTGCGATTAATGTTGTTAAAAGATCTTCAAACTGTACAGAAACAAACAAAAACCCACGCTGAATGGTCAGCAGTACTGTATGTGTTATCTGCAGTAAACATGTCAAACATGCACAAACACTGGAACACTTCATCAGGTCAAAGGTAAAGAGCTGCCACAAAGGAGCAGCTAGCGTTTGGTCTGTGACATCATATCCCGTCCTGAAACTCACCTGGACCCATGCACACGGATCAGCATGCACATGACCCAGAGGGTACCGTGAAATGAAAATCTGAGTGCCAAAATAGCTTAAATAACAAAATATATATAATATATACACTTTTTTAAAAAACAACAAAAAAAACAAAAGCTGATGATGCACACGAGACACCATCATAAACACGCTGAACAAGAGCTGAGAGCTGAACGCAGTTTGAGGAAATAGTACAAAACAAATGGAAGAAACTGAATGTCCAGGAAGCTAACATTCATTCAAAAGAAAATACAAATCTGTACATACATACCTGTGTTTGTGTGTGTTTTTTTGTTTTACAATGTTCAGGGGTCCAAAACTAGGCTTTATAATACTTGTGGGGACTGACCACCGTTTTGTGGGCCAAAATGCTGAACACTGCAAGTTTTAAGGGCTGTTTGAGGGTTAAGACTCGACTTTAGGGTTCAGGTTAGAATTAGGTTACAGTTAGAGTAAGGGGCTAAGGAATGCTTTATGTCAGTGAGTGTTCCCCACAAAGACAGTAAGACAAAGTGTTTATGTAATGTCTGTATATGAATGTGGTTGTGTTTAAATCTACTACTGAATACTGCTTAGAACAAAGCAAATGGGGGAACGTCCGGACTGTAAGGTGGTGCTTCCCTGCAGGTCTTCAGATCAGTGGGAGCATCTACTGCCTCCTCTGCTCCAACACACACTGACTGCTGGCTTCATGTGTCCTGCCTCCTGCTGCACAATGCCACTGCTGAACCATCAGGACTTTACTGGAGGAACAGAGGAGGACATCAGTGTAAATACAAATGCTTATCATGAACAACTCAAGGTTTGATCTGCAATTAAAGGTAAATTCCTTTAATCCCATTATCGGTAAAGTCTTACCGATAATGTTCTCATGTCACTGGTTTTGCAGAAACATCTATACTAATTGTTCACAACAGGGCTTTGTATGTAGCACCCTTTCCTTTGCGTGTGCATGGAAGCACATCCATGTAATGAACACAAAAGCAAATTTTCCTTTCCATTTCATGTTGCTTCTATAAAAACAGGAATTCATTTAATGTAAAAGTTGTGTTAAATGTAATACCTCTAAGACACAGTATTGTATATCTTGTTGATGCACAACAAGCTACTTTCAGGCCTCTGTGAAAGGTCATTTAAAACCATTCTCATATTAATTCTGCTAACTACCAGTAGAGGCCATTTTAGCCACATTGAACAGCCGAGAAAACGGCATCAAAGCAGTGGAGATAATGCTTAAAAACACGGGAGTATCCCCTTAAGTCACAAACACTTCTGTATTTGAACTACTGTCTGTTTGCAACACGTCCAGAAATTCTCACACCATCAGAATTTGTTTACTGCATGCTAGCAGGGTGCGGGTTTATTAATACTCATTAAATAATTGATGCAAAAGCCAAGGCTATTACCACAACTGCAGTACATATCCAAATTTTAAACAACTTCTTTGTAGATGTTGACCATGTAAATAAGTCAACTCTGCATTTTCTGACATGGGCTTTTCTCTAGCACCTCCCTCAGGACAAACTTTACATTTTAGATCCACAACTTGCTAACTTAAGCAGAACAAACTACTATGTTGTGGTGTGTTGTGAACACTGCAGCCTCTAGGGGACGCTAGCAGGTCTTTAAGTTTTGAGTCTTTTTTATATTGTGAAATAAGGACATCATATTCACCCACCACAATAGTTACCTGGTCATTACGGCCCTTTTTGTCTCCATTGACAGCTTTTAGGAGGACGGTGTCCTCATTCTTTGTGTTGGTCTTCATCTCCACGACAATGTCATCTTTGGTGGTCTTCTCTTTGGTGCTGCTGACAGAAACAAGGGTTGGTACGTGTGGAATTTGAGAAAGGCCTGGGTAACTGTAGTGGGACTGAGCATCATTACAACACAAGTTCAACATTGATCGGTTGGGTCACCGATACCCAGTTTTAAGCTTGTCTTTAGTCAGTTTGTTTTATACATTTCAGCATCGACATCCTGGGTGTACCAAAAATACAGTGAAATGTTATTTCCTCATTACTTTCTTTTTGGATACATTTAAGAAGTATAAGCCAAGCTTGCAATATTCTATTTTTTGTAATTGCTAAAAAATCCCATGAAAAGACCAAAACCTACAATTTATTATTATCTATAAATATTTTCCAACTTCTCAAACCTGGGGACCTAAAACAGATTTGTTTTTTTTTGTTTTTTAAAGCTAAGTAATTTGGTACAGTGTGTGTTCAAGGTAATGAAGGAAAATGTCACCCTGTGCAACTGTGTCTCATTGATGTCTTTTTAATGTTTAATTGTTTTGACAACAATGGAGCTCTATGGAGCAGAGGAATAAGCTATATCAGGATCTATATGCAATACAGTAGGATCAATTTAGTGTTGGTCTGAATCCAGAACCAGACATATCAGTACAGTACTCACATCTCCTGTTTCCCTGAGCGTCCACAAGGGATCTTTCCCTTCTTATGCAGGAAGTAGAGAACACTGCCGAGGATGGCCAGCAGCAGCAGACACAGTATGATCACCACTATGATCACCCCACTGCCCTCGGCTACACAAACACACAGACAGAGAGACCAGTCACGTTGGTGTCAGAAAATCTAGTAATACTAATTACTTTGATAGCAGTGGTATGTAACCATATTGGCAGCCACAAATAACAGGATGGTGTGGCCTTGGCTTGAATGTGTACCAGCCATATAAACTATTGAGATCATTGACACAATTTAACTCTTTGTTGCAGATCAATAAAGTTTGTGTTTACAGGGAAGCTCCATCAGTTTCTACACAAGAGAAATCACATTAGCCTGAGCATACAGCTATGGGGAAACAGTGCATCCTATATATTTTAAGGCAGCACTTCACCAATTTCACGTGTAAAAGGTCAGTTCACTGGTCTTGTGGAGAACTACTCAGTCTGTGAAAAAAGGTGTAATGTCTTCTGTGATCTATGGAGGAGCTTTGTCGGGTCTTGGAAAAGTGGCCTAATCTCAGTTTGGGTTTAGAGGATACAGATTTAAAATACAATTTGGGGGTGTGAAGTTTGAAAGACCTGGGATGTTTACAGTAGGAACAGTCTAAAAAAAAACATGCTTTTGGTTGGGTTATGTGAAGTGTAGGATCCAATGTTTTTGGACCTTGGGGCTAAACGTCAGAATATCTCTGCCTGTACTGCTTTGATTTCAGCCATTCTTCTTCTCTAATCTGTCTCTTACAAGTCCCCAAACTTTATGGAATTGCAATACTAAACGACTGGAGTACCCTTTTAAAAATACGGATAAGGAAACATCTGTTCTATACCTGTAAATGGCATTATTTAAATGATTTTGTTTCTTAAGTGGCTTATTCAACAAAGTCCATTTCCTCATGCATAATTAGCCAAGCATGAAATGAAGTTGATTATATTTCAGTACCAATAAAGTGCCAGGACTGCAGAAAGATGTAATGTATTCTGCGACCCATAGC
>JAPMOB010225703.1:0-20069 GCA_029875015.1 Lepomis gibbosus | reverse complement strand
TTTAGTACTGTGCCAGAAAGTCCAACCCAGTTTTCAAGTCTGTCTAGTAATATGTTGTGGTCTACCGTGTCAAATGCAGCCACTGAGATCCAATAATACTAAGACTGAAATTCTGCCACTGTCAGTGTTTAAATGGATGTCATTGAAGACCTTAACTAGAGCCGTCTCAGTGCTGTGGTGTGGTCGAAAACACTTTTAGCGGAGAAAAGAAAGAAAGAATGAATCAGGGCAGGGTGTTACGGCCAAAACGTTATCACGATAAAAAATGTCATCTATCAATATTAGTAATTATCAGGATAAATGTCAAATCATTATTTCTTTCAAGTTTAAAGGCTGATTTTTGCTCCTGAGTGAAAGTTGAAGAAACCAGATGGTTAATTTTATGGTTTCAAATTATATTTTATGGTCAGAACAAACACTTGATGCCAAACAGCGGATCACAGCTGAACGTGATAGTTCAGCTGAAAGTGCAGCTGAACTATCAGGAGAGGTAGAATCAGTCTGCACACACTCAAACGGGCCTGACGAGAAGTCAAATCAGCCGAGATACGTGAAAACATCTGTGTGGATGGAGCGTGAGCGTGAAGGGGCTTTAACTGGCAACAAGGACCTGCAGCTGCAACAGCAAGGATTACAATAAGTCCTGAATAGTTAGTTCATGTTTGCACCCAGCAGCAAACTTCGCTGGGTTTCACCAGTTGGTAACTTCTAGGAATCATCACTCTGAATATAATTGGCCTAAGCCTTGATTATGTGACACAGTCCAGGCAATTTAAATACAAAATCAACATATAATTGATTACAGAGGCAAAATCTTTGTTGTGGCCAAGAACTGCATTTTGAAGGAGGATGTTAAAATCCCTGAAGTGAATGTTTTGCACCTGAATGTTAGTTGTGGGAACGTTTTGCTCAGTGTTGTCTTTGCTAGGATCTGCGGTTTGATCTTAAACACATCCCACAGTGTCTTTAAACATCTGTGTCTTTAGTGGAAGCCAAAGGGACTGTATGGAAGTGTGTTGACGCTCAACTATGTGAAGCATGTAGGTTCAAAATGTAAACAGTAAAAGCTGACAACAGACAGTCTGGGTATAACTTCTAATGTTCACATGTTTTGTCTTCCAAAACAAATAAAAACAGTGGTTGTTTAGCGTCTGTGAGATCACCTGATTGTTCATGTTGCCGACAGGAATGATCGAAATGACAAACATGAAACCCAGGTATTACAAAAAACAACAAAAAAATTCCCAAGATGGCATCCAGTTTATCAGGATTTTAATCTGATGTGAATGTTGAAACTTGTATCTGCCGCCTTTGTCGCGAGCCACGGGCCGATGCCTGCACACAGATAATTCTGATGTTTGATGGTTCGCTGGTCTCCCGCAGGCAGCTACATCACCACCATCGGCGTCGACTTTAAGATCCGGACAGTAGACATCGATGGAGAGCGGGTTAAGCTGCAGATCTGGGACACAGCGGGGCAGGAGAGATTCAGAACCATCACATCAACGTAATAATCGCCACACCAAAACTGTTCGACCTTTCTCTCTGGCTCGTGGCACGCCGCTCACTTTATCTCATTTCACCCTCCTTTCTCCAGGTACTACAGAAACACCCATGGTGTCATCATTGTTTACGACGTGACAAACCCGGAGTCGTTTGTAAATGTTAAGAGGTGGTTAAATGAAATCTCCCAGAACTGCGACAGCGTCTGCAAGATCCTGGGTGAGTCAAGAATATTACAATAATAATCTCTCCTCCAAAACTCACTCAACCCAACAAATCGATTCATCTTCATTTCTGTTTCATGTAAAACAGTTCATTCCTGTTTAGCTTTCTTATGATTGAATTGTATATTGACTGTGTATTGTCTGCTATGTAGCAGAAGGGAGTTGCAAACAGAATTTATTTTTTCCAAACCCTGATGTAAGCTCGTTCAACACTGGCAACGACTCTCACTGAGAAAGAACACACTAACAACAGGGAGCGTTACATAAAATTATGAACTTTTATCTTGGAAGTGGAAATGATTTTTCACACAAATCAGTATTTTTATTATGGAGTAGAATTCACTTTTTTGATTGTACTAAAGTATGTGTAACAAGAATGAGTCAGAAATGCAGCAATTTGATTCAATATGCTTTTTATTTTTTGTTTATCTTTGCATGTAGTAATTGTGAAAAATAAAAAGTTTAAATTCCTGAAACAGTAGTGTTGTGGTACTCAAGACCGGCCTTCAGACCACTTTTTGATGTTCTCGGAGGACTCTGGATTTTATTTCAAGACCACAACTGGGGGAATATCAATAAATTGCTTTTGCATCGTCTGATTTATTTGTTAACATCCTAACTTTGATTGGATGTAAAATGTATTACTTAAAATGCAACTAATAACCCTAATTTAAAATGTGTTGTTGCCGTTAACGACTGTCAGCCCTCCCCGTGATGGCGATGCTCGTATCTGGTTGCTTTAAAGGGAATGTGGATCTTTAACATTTTCTTGTGTGTCATGTAATGTGGGGAACTGGTCTTGACTCTGTCTCGTCCTCCTTTGGTCTCTGTCTCGATAAACTCTGGTGTTGGTTTTGACTTGGTCTCGGTTTGGGCGGTCTTGAATACAACACTAATGTGCAGTATAACTCAGAGTTGTAGCTCCGTCTCCCTCCGGTATTTGGCCATGGTCTCCCTTTGTGAGGTTTGTCCCCCCCCCTGTCTTCGTTGGCTGGAACCAGCTGTGTTGGGGACGATTAAATATTCTGCTAAGATTTTCTTTATATTTCAGTCAGGTTGCTGCAGGAAAGCAAGACGTTTGCCCTCATTCTGTTTTGAATGTGTTTTTTTTTTTAACAGTTTGGACACAGAGTGTCAGCGTTTGAATAAATGTGCTGTGATTTTATCGTGTGTCAGAGGTGACGGAGCAAGATTGAGATTTTGGATAAAGTGTTCTTTGAATATGTTGTGTGTGTGTGAAAGCGTTAATGATTAACAGTTTGGTCCACGTAGACCTGTTTCACTGACTACGTGAAGAGTTTTGACAATTTGACTTTAGTTTTGACCACTGAATGTTAGCAGTTAAAAAAAAACCTAATGTGAAGTTAGAAGAATCATAATTTGATGTTGTGGCTGAGTGTTGTTAAAGTTATTGGTTGGACAGTCTCACTGTTCTGTAAACCGGGAACAGGGACTTTTTAAGATCCGGGAACCAAAACTAAAACAAGGTTTGTGTAGTTGAAATATAAATAAAGTTCCTGGAAACATTTCTGTTGAGGGAAAATAGAGGCTTCTTGTGTGATTCAGCCTGTTTATTTACATGGAAAAACTCTTAGTGCTCAAACTGTAGTGTAAACACTGTTTGGAGTGGAAAAGCGTTAAAGTAAATGCTTACTAGGAGGATAAATTCAATGTTGGTTTTAGTCTTCTTGAATTTGTAGCAGCCTGTAACGGTCCTGAAACAGCAGAAAAATAAAAATCTATTCTTCCCCCTCTCTCTCTCAGTGGGAAACAAAAATGACGACCCTGCCAGGAAACAGGTGGATACCCAGGACGCTGTGCGTTTTGGGGAGTCGATGGGGGTTCGGGTGTTCGAGACCAGTGCCAAAGAGAACATAAACGTAGAGGAGGTAACTTTAATTTATGTTTTCATTGTTCAGACTGCTAATGTTTTCATATTCAGATTTTTGTGTGACCAACAATCCAAACTTTACTTTTTATTGAAAACCTTTTTTAAAAATGGCAAATATTCCGTAATATATGTCGCAACTAGTGAATATTTGGCATTTTAACTTTAAAAAATGACTCAAGCGTGGTGCTGTGTCATGTGACTAAAATCTCATATCCCGATACAGGTCATTTCAACTTCCGATAACGATCCACATCAAGATAGGGAACTTTTTTTTTTTTACTTTTCTCTACATCTTAAAGGTGGGGTAAGAGATTCTGGATAAATCCACTAACATTAAATAGCATGATACAGAGTGAACAACGAAACAGCAAGTAATGTAGCCATGTTAGCTAGGTTGTGGGTTAGCAAACTGTCGCTACGAACAAGCTAAGACGTGAGGACGAGACGAGTCCCGTTTTTGAGTAAACTCTCCTCCATGTCTATTTATTCTAAATGCAGATTTGTTTCCTGCAACACCGGCAAGTGTGGAAGAACAGACCGCAGTAAAGTTAGTTTTAAGTTGGATGTTTTAAGTTAAAAAGTGCAAAGCGTCGTCCCCTCAAAGTGTTGAATTTGCGACACAACGGAAAATAGAATAATTTAAAACAATAGAAGTTTTCGCCATATCGCACAGCCCTGCTCAAGCGATTCATCAATTATTCAAAAGCGTTGCAGATTAATGTCCCGACTGACTCTGAAGACTTAAGTCTCATCGCTGTTTGCTTCACTTTGTACAGATGTTCATGGCCTTCACACACATGGTGCTCCGGGCCAAGAAGCAGAGCCAGAATCGAGCCGAGAGGGAACGAGAGCGGGAGAAGGACACCGTCAACATCAACGCCCACAGGGACCGAGACCGCAGGAAGAGGGGGAAGAAATGCTGCTGAGAACAGCCAGACAGACAAAACCACTTAACGCTCATCGCTTGCACAAACAAAAAGCATTGAAACAAGATTGGGAAAACCGTGCCTTGGGAGAGAAGTGTGTTCAAACTGCAGATATGAATGTTTGAGACTCTTCACTATGCCAAGTTACAACACAACAGGCTTCAGGTCGGTCTGCGTAACGGGGGGCCGGTTGTGAATGGAACTGAGGCAGAGGGATTTACAGTCTGCGAGCGCAGACGGCGTGTCACAGCTGGGAGGATACACGAGTTAAAGGATCATTCTGGTGATTTTCTTTTGTCCATTTACTGTAAGTCACATTCAAAGCGTGCTTTGGTGCTTCAGACGGACGTTGTTTCGTCCTTCCAAGACATCTCTGTAGCTAGAGGATGAACCCCGATATCTTCAGTGACCCTTGACCTTGTTTTTAGTGCCAACATGAGGAAAATACAAGAAGTCTATCAGGCAGGTTGCTGTGAAATTAAAGCACATTCACATACACTTCATGACCGTTTAGCCCAAATATCTACTGAGGGTCCATAAATGACTTAATTATTTAGTGTTTGTTTTCTGTTGTCTAGTAATCTAATTACTTTCTTGATTAATCATTTATTAATCGCTAATTGTCTGTAAAACACAAGAAAAAAACTTGTCACAGTTTCCAGGAAGCCAAGTCGATGCCGTCTTTGTTTGTTTGATCAACAATCCAAACCCAAAGTCGTGTTTGGTTCAAGACATTTCAGCCCTAGTTTCCACAAGTTCCTCTCCAGTCCGACATGAAATGTGTGGATATCTAAGCGTGTCCAGATAGTTTTGGCGACCTCCGACCTTTCTGAAAATCAAAAAATTAGAGTCTCTTCATCTTTCAGGACAAACTTCACATTTTTAGCGCAACTTCTGTTACGCTGCACGAGTGGCTCTGATGAACGCTGCAGCCTTTAGAGGCCAGCTGTCTTCTTGGAAACGTGCTTTTTTCGTCCCATCCAGGCAGCCGCCAGTTGTAGCTGAAGACGTGACATCTGGCTCGAGACAATCCACCGCACCGTTATGCAAAAGTGAACAGCGCTTCATTTCCACAAACAAGAAACATATCTGGAAAAAGTCAGCAGGCAGTCTAACTTAGTTACGTTTCAAATCTCTGCAAGTTGATTTTACTGATACAAATAGAAAACCACTGGGTTAATAAAATACAATCTGCTTTAAAGTAGGGCGGTGCGGTTTAAAGTGTATGTGATTGTGATGAATGAGCTAAAACGTACTGAAACACTGAGATGATCCTTTAACTGTCTACTAATAAACCACTGTTCTGTGCCGATGTTGTAGTTGTTGGTTTTCTTAACACAGTAAAACTATTTTACCTCTGAAAGGGAACCGTTTATTATGTTGTAATCTCGACACACTAACAGGTGTGACGAGTGCCGTCTGTTTGCCTTATTTCAGTTCAAATGAGGCAAGTAATCCAAGACTACAGTTGAGTGTTTAACCTCGACGCAGTAAAAGCCCAAACGTCTTTAAGTATGTTCGTTTTTTTTAAATGTAAATCTCTGTTGCCTAGCAAAATGTGTCCAAATCCAAATAAAGCAATAAATCCAGAGTTATTGTTTGCAACATATTTCCTCCAACAGGCCTGAGCTTCAGGTGGAATCACGGATCGACTGGATACCAAAATAAGAGCACCAAGAAGCAGGTGAAGCTGCTTCTCTAAAGAAATACCTTGATTTCTCTTGATCAGTTGTCTTTTAATCTTAAGTGAGCTTGAGCTTGTTTCTTTACTGCTGCACAATCAAATCAGAGTTTTATGTTACTGCTGAAAGATAACTAACCGTAAAACTCCAGTTAATAGCCCGGGCTTTTATTTGCTTAAATCAGTGAACTCACCCTGTAGCTCATACTGACAAAGGTTCAAACATTTAAGGAGTAAAACTAAGCCTAGCTTAAACAGGCGACCCAGTGGGCTTTAACTTAAAGGTTTTACACTGCAAAAACTGAGCTCTCAAAAACAAGAAAAAATTAAAATTGGGGGAAAATTACTTAATAAGCAAAATTTTCTGCCAACAGAACGACAATATTTCACTTAATACTTAAGCTCAAAACTTGAAACAAGTGAAATTCTCTAATTACGAGCCGCCTGGTAAGAAGAAATATCTTGTCAGACAAAAATATATTCTGCCTTCAATTAAGAGAATTCATCTTACTAAGATTTTAGTTTTTGCAGTGTATACATCCAAAAACCAGAACAGGCTTCTAATTGAGACGTGTTTATTTGTCAAAATGTGCAGCTGCACCGAGCCAGTAAAAGGAACAGCCGTTTAACTGGTACTAGGTTTTATGGTAATACACACATATTGTATTTAAATATATGGAACCCTAATGTGTAGTCCCCAAATCCCACATTTGTCCTTAGAAATTCTCCATTATCAGTAAGAGTTCTGCATCGACACACACACTCGGGCGGCTCTTCATATTGCAAGAATTGGTTGATTCAGTTCAGACAAACACACAGGACTTTAAAGAGCTTTTATAATTATAATTCATCAGTATTAAACAGTGTTCAACACCTTCACACCCTGTAACTGAAGGAGTTATCACTTTCTGTCAGGTACTGATACTTACTTGTGTGTGACGTCCAAATTAATCTGAAAAACAGGGTCAGTCTGCAAAACAACTAGCATTTCAGGTCGGATTCCTTCCCAAAAGCTGAGGACAACAGGATTTCCTACAGTACTTGAATGCAGCATCACACCTCAGCCGTGTGTCCTCCCTTGTGTTCGCTCTCACGCGCCTCCGTCAGTTGGCTTTGGGGAGTCTGTAGACGCCTGTGGAGAAGATCAGCTGATGCTCCCTGACCTTCCTCTGCAGGAAGGCCTCCAGCTCGTTCACATCCATCTCCGTGACGACGGGTCCTGTGGCGACGAACATCCGGAGCATGGAGTGGATGCGCTCCAGCGTCATGCTGTCCAGGTTGGTCAGCATGGCCTGGATGTAGGCCCAGAACAGCTGCAGAGAGGAAGAATTATGTTTTAACATGCTTCCTCAGGTTTCATCTTGTTTACCGTGTTGCGATATGTTTGTGTGTGCGTTTGTTTTGGGCACCTGCAGCTTCTCCTCCCTCTGCTCAGACTGGGTGGTGGTGTTGGAGTCCCTCTCCTCGTCGCTGTCGATCAGCATCACGCCTCTATCCAGCTTCTCTTTGGACGAGCCCGTCTCCACCACGTAGTAGCGCCCTCCCGCCTCCTCCCTCAGCACGCCGTGCTGCTGCCACAGAGCCAGCTTCCTGTGCACCAGCTCCTTTGGGGCGCCCAGCTTCCCGCTCAGCTCCTCCAGCGTCCATGAACCTTAACAAGCAGGCTACCGGTCAGGTCACTGCTGTCCAGATCTGATGTGGCCATTTGCCTGTCAACTCAAATCGTGGCCTGGCTGTGGCTTTTTATACGGACATCATTCCGACTCTGTTACTACCAGCGTTCCCGGCTCAAATCTGCCCCCCCTTTCCGGCTCTTTACCTTTCAAACACATTGGCTACAGAGTAAACTCCTCAGGTCAGGACTCAGTTACATTTGAAGGACAAAGAACATGCTTTCAAGGACAATAATGGACAGATGGTTTGAAAGTACAGCAGAGTGGAGGAACCATCTCTCAACAGGGTACAACATTTGGCCTCAAAACAAACCATAACATGAACTTAAAAGACTTTACTTTTTTCCTGGAAGTGCAGGATGATGGCCGCGTGGATGGGCGAGACGGTGAGGTTGGTGAGGGTGCGGTCCTCCAGCTCCACGTCCAGAGTGACTGAGCCCAGGTGAGGCTTCCAGCTCAGCGTCCTCATGGCCTGAAACACAGAAGACAAGCTGCTGTTAACATCTGTTCACACACAAAGCTTCACTCGCGCCTGTTTAGACGCTATATATTACAGACACAAATCAGTGACTGCACGTGTAAAGTTTTTTGCCGGCTGATAGAAAAGACTGGGGGATGTGATTAATCCAGACCAGCACAGGGACAGGTGCTTTGTGATGTATCAAATAATGAAAAATGATAATAATAATAATAATAATAATGTACTGATAGACAAAAAACAAACAAATAAGCTTTACGCTAGGGATGCACCGAAATGAAAATTCTTGGCCGAAGCAGAAATGGAATATAATGAACAGGTACATTTTTTAACCATCTCATAAATTAAATAGTCAAAATGTGCTTTTTACTTAGTGTTTCCCACAGGATTTGGTAGAGACTATGACTTGGGGGTCCGAGGCTGAGAGGGTCCGGTAAAGTAAATTACACATGTAATATGTTTAATACTTTCTGTGAATATAATCCAATTAATCTTATTTCCATCCTGTATAGACGCCTTATTTTGAAAACCGGACGTTGTCACGTGTATCCTCCTCGTGCTAAATTCATCCAGTCCGAGCCAGTTTGATAAATAATGCTGTAACATGAAGACATTGTCTTTGTAAAGAGACAAACTGACTGTCTCTCACCTGCCTGTCAGCTCGCTCTGGGCCGTTTCAGTTACCATAAAGGCTTGAATACGTGTGCACTCCAAATTTAGGTGCGGGTAGTGACAGAAACACTCAAAGCGGTTCTTTTCTAAGAAGTCAGCCACAGATGGGGTGGATGTCCTAGGAGACAATTCCGCAAAAAAAATCTTAGACCTGCAAACCCGCCCTCCCTGGTGCAACCGTGCCCTCCTCAAACATAACCAACAGACTGGTGTTAAACAGCAGGTGAGCTCCACCTTGAGCTTCTCGTAGCGGTGCGTGTAGGCCTCCATCGCCTGGCAGACGAGCGGAGGGAGCTCCAGCTTCTCCTCCTTCAGCGGAGGCCAGAACTCGGAGGACAGGATGATGGACGACAGGGACAGCGGCGGCTGCTCCTCCTCGCTCAGCCTCGATTCCTCCTCGCGGATGTTACTGTTGATCCTCCGAGAGTCCGCCATGTCCTGGACCGGAGGCGGAAGGAAGGAATGTGTGAGTAGGGCTGGCGCCGATAAATGATCATTTTGGTTATTTATTAATTCAGTACTAGTCTAAACTTAACTGTTTCATGGGGACTAATGTGACTAAAAACATTGCGTCAGTCGGTGTTTACCTTCAGCATGACCTCGCAGTAATGCATGTGAGACTCCCCAAACCTGAGCTTCAGCAGCTCCACGTTACGAATCTCCCTGCAAACACACAACACAGGACAGAACATCAGACGATGACATTTTGGACACAATCAGACACAAAATACTGACATGTTTTTCCACCGAGCTCTATAATGCTCAACCCACCATTATACAGCATTATATATTTATTTAGTTTGTTGAGTTATTAAAATGAACCATTTCCAAATTTTAAGTACTTGGCTTGACATTAAAGTCATAATCACTGTAGGAGTCAGTACGGGCAATGTCTTCACTCCTTTTTGGTTGCCTACGGTTGTTGGGTCCCTACTCTCTCAGCGATTTACATTTTTATTTTAAAGAGATGATCTTATGCTCATTTTCAGGTTCTAAATCCAATGTAGGGTTTGTACATTTTTTGTCAGACTGCACATTGCTGCAGCTCCTCTTTTCACCCTGTGTTGAAGGCTTCATTTTAGCAATCGAGTAATACATCTTGTGTCTAATTGATCTTTGTTGGGAGTTACACATCCCCAGTTTCTAGTTAGGGACTACTAGCCAATCAGAAGCAGAGTAGGGCGGGTCAGCGACGTCTGTGACGTCACAGGGATGAAAGGGAAGCGGCTGGACTACAAACGAGCTGTTTTCAGTTCAGAGCAAAATGCTCCAACAGACTGTCTCCTCACATCTAATAAACCCAGAACAGCTGAGGAAACCCTCCTGCTCTGCTCATCGACTCTATTTAAAGAAAAGCTGTCCTTTCTCTATGGTGTCTCTTTGTGTATTTGATTATAGGCGTGGAGAGTAAAGAAGAGAAACCCTGAACCTTTTGTACCTGGCAGTGTTGTAGTTGAGTTGATGCAGCAGTCTGTCAGCCAGCACGGCTCTGTATTCATCTATGAAGATGTCCTTGCTGCCGTAGATGCTGACCAGCAGGCTGATGATGTCCGACGAACGACGCTTCGAACCCATCTTATCTGGAAAAAAACGCCAGACTGTCAGTAAAACACAAACCCAACCAGCGGATCATGAATATAGGCCGTAGAAATAACCAGTCATATGTTTACTGACCGGGGACGGCATCGGTGGGGTCTGGAGTCCAGTCCTCCGGGTCGTTGCCTTCTTCGTCGCTGTCCTGCATCTCCAGAGTCACCGGGTCTCCTCTGGACAGCTCGGAGGCCAAGTCTGTGCAGCCCTCAGCGTCTCCTGTCAGGCCGGCTACGATCTGCCTCACTGTGTCCTCCCGAGTCCTTAAACACACCACGGAAGCTTTAACAAAACTCAACTAGTAGTGATTAAAATAATGGTTATAAAAAGCAGCAGCTTCCTTATTTCATCCATTTGCTGTTTTTTTTTTCAACTCTTTTCGTCGTCAAATTTTAAGCTGCATATTTTACTTTTCATTCATTTGCTCCGTTAATGCTCCGTAATCTTTGTTTAAATAAAGTTTGTAACCAACTGATGGCAGAGATATCAGCAAAAAAACATTTACACTTCATATCAAGCAGGATTATAGAAACTTTATCCTACTGTAAAAGTTCAATTAAAAGCCTAGTCTATTGTCTCAGTAGCGGCTTGTTGTGGCTACAGGTTTTGACAAATACACGCAGGTCTCGATTAGAAGCCTGGTCTGGTTTTTATAAAAGTTCAAATAGATGCATAAAACCTCTGAAAACCCACCAGTTCGCCTGCTTGAGCTGCTTCTAAGCTGCTTAGTTCACACATAAAACTTTTACATTTTACTCAGAATCATTAGCATATATTATATATTGCTGGTTAATAGTTTATTTTACGGGACAATGAGAACCAAAGTGTAATTTATTCACATTTACTGGCATGAGACGTTAAACAAGAGAGAGAAAAAAGAATTTGCGACTCAGTAGCCTAATTTTTCATACTAATTAAAATTAACAACTTGGTAGGAGCCAATTTCACATCTTTGCTGAGCAAAGAGTTTTGTGTGAAATTAATTGAAGGCCTGTCCCAAACACAGGTGAGCTCAGCGATTACAGCCTATTAATTTACGGTATATTGAAAATAATGTTTTAAAAAACAAGTATATACACAAGTATTAAGTATATGCTGACTCACCTCAGATACTTGCGGATTGGTTGGCAGGCCACCTGCAGGATGACCATGGATGGGTCCAGCTCTCTGAGGGCCTTGATGGCGGAGATGTAAACCGTGAGGATATCAGACGTGTGAACTCCTGAAAGTGGAAGGTACGACAAAGACTGAGGATTATTAAAACTCAATTTAACACCCTGTTGTGCTGTGTCACTACTTAAACAAACGCCGCGCTGTCCTCGGCCCCCGGCGGCCGACTCACCTGGATGCAGCAGACGGCTCTCAAAAGCAGATTTGAGTGAGGTGAGGAGCTGCTGTCTCTGGTTGGTTCTTTCCAGACAAAACTTCAGATCTTCAATGGCAGCTTTAGATTCTGGGAAATCTGAGAGAGAGAGGTGAAACGTGAAAACAATCCTATGAAAAGTCAGGCAACCAAAAGTAATTCAACTGTGGTTTTAAATCTCCTATATTAAAGTTAACAAGTCCGAACATTTCTGCTCTTAACTCGACTACAGTCACATGATTTTGGGCGGACAAGCCACCCGTCTGCAGGCTCATCTCTGTGCAGGACGTATTTAGCCTAGCTTAGCACAAAGACTAGAAGCAGATGGAAACTTCTAGCCTTGCACTGTCAAATATGAAAATATACTCCTTCCAACATTTTACTTGAAGACAAACTCCTCATGACACGCCGTCTTCTGTCTCACCTCTGATAATACTGAAGAGCTCCTCGATCCTCATGTTGACGTAGATCCTGCAGAAGAACTGGTGCATGTGGCATCTCCACTGCTTCAGGACGGAGCTGGTGGGCTGCCCCGCCTGGACGCTGGGAACACCGGGAGCAGATACCAGACCGTCTCCGTCCGCTTCGCTTGCAAACACTTTGCTCAGCCATCCCAGCACCAGCTCCAGCCACTGCTCACAAGAAACGTGTTTAAAATAACAGACAACAGTTTGAGATCCTGGCCAGGTGCACGGATGTTTTACCTTCTGGAACTCCAGCAGGAAGGAGCGTTCGTATTCTCCCCTGCAGTGCTGCTCCATTCGCTGCTCGATGAGCCTGTGCAGGATGGAGGTGACGGCCTCGGAGCTGACCCACTCCAGCAGCTGGAGTTTGGAACTACAACCGCATAAAAAAATACAAATGATCAACCATCATCCTCATATGAAGCACATACATGAAATCTAGGGCTGGACAATAAAGCAATGTTATCACGATAAGTGTTTTCAATAACAATATAACAAATGTTCAATAAATATTCAGGATATATTTGATTTTATTCACTTGAATTAAACAAATTAGGACTTTTTTATATTTATTAAGATGTTTATTATGTTAAAGAAAAGGACTGAAAAAAGATTTTACTTGTGCACAAGTGTTTTGAATGTTCTACAGATTTGTGAAGTGATCCACTGTTTGCATCAAGTGTTGACTATAAAGAAGAGTTTCAACCACAACTGACGTTTCACCATCACTCAGAAGCAAAAAAACAGCCTTTAAACTCGAAAGAAACAACGATTTGATACTTAACGTGATAATTTATCGCTATCGAAAGATTGATGAAACTTCATGATTTAACACTCCGCATCGTCCAGCCCTACCTGCATCACACTCTTGGTAGTACTTGGGGCAGCAGGACGGTGTGTGTGGGACTGAGTCAGAGTAAACTGCAGTGTGTGTGTTCATGGTGATGAACGAACATGTGACCCAGTGCGGCAGCGAGGCTCTCTGATTGGTTTAAGAGTTTCTGGGAGGAGCTCTATGGCTCAGAGGAAGAAGAGACATCATGCTGTGACACAAACACTGGAGAAACGCACACTGCTGGGTTTGGTCTTTTCCTGTGATTCTTTCATTGCTTGTCTGTTGTGTTTGGTTTAATGAGAGGACGTTTTTCATGGATTAGTTTATTAAATCACTTTTTGTACATATAGCTTTCCCGGATTTAAGATAATTTGGCTCCTGTGTTGTTTAAGTGTTAGTTTAGTCTGATAGTAATCTGTATGTTATTGCAGCATGAAGCTCTCTGTTTTAATTTTATGTAACCTTGTGGTTGCTGTTCTCATAGTTAATTTTAAAGCTTGTTTAACTGAATTAAGGTCTCTGGTTTTGCTCTCCACTCCTGCCAAAAATACGTATCTGGCTCTTTAGCAGCTAAAGGCTCCACTTACATCACCTGCTGACGTGATGAGCAGATCGTATACGGTGGGTTTATCACAGCTTTTGTGCAGCTGGCCTGCAAAACTGAGATGAACCAGACAGGAAATGTGCAGTCAAACCAAACCGAGGGGCAAAAAGAGATTAAAACTCTGAGGGGAAACTGCAGTTAGTGATAAATCTGTGTGGGTTCATCACTCTAAGAGGCCCACGTTTAGTACACATAAGCTATTTGATCAGCTTTTAATATAAGTATTGATTAGTGCAGCAGAGGGTATTGACAAAAAACAAATAGCACTACATTATAAATATAAGATGAGTGTGGAAACAGGTGAAAATGTTCAGCAGGATCTTATTTGCTCTGTTTCACTGTTCACTCACAGTATGTGGCTAAACTCCTGCAGTTGCTCCAGGGCCTCCTGACACCAGCACTGCTGTGTCGGGACCCCGCATCCCCGACAGACCCCTCCCTCCGGGCCGTCTGGAACCTCGGCCCCGTCCTCTGCCTCCCCCACCTGGTTCATATAGACAGAGAAGGTCCTGCTGTAAAACTCCAGCACTCGCTCTTGGAGAACAGGGGAGGGGGAGAAGAGAAGGAGGGCCCGGATGATGGTGAAGGCCCGCTCCTGGAGGCCCTTTGGCCCTGGACCACAGAGACTGCCACGGCCCTCGTCCTGCCACGTCCCCAGCCTCTCCAAACCGCCTAAGAAGAGGAAGAGGGGGTGTTTCAATATTGTTGATGTAAACAAAGAAAACCAGCAGTGAACTTGGAGACACATTTTTTCTCTACTTGCCCAGGAAAGGTTCCAGTCGGCCCAACAGAGTCCGGAAGGCGGTGAGCAGAACCCAGGCCCTGCCTCTCTCCTCCAGCTCGTTCTCCGGCTGTTTGAGTCCGGACCAGAACTCGGGAACCACGGAGGAGGACAAACGCATCTGCAGACTCTCCAGCAGCCAGCCGCCCAGCAGCCGCCCCAGACCCTGACTGCACAGCAGGGCCAATGAGTCCGAGAGGTCCTGCTCCGTCACCGAGCAGCCAGGAGACTTCTTCAAAAGAAAAGCAGGACACTTACAACTGATAAAACTTGACAGTGCTTGGTTTGGTGGACAAAAAAATATAATGTAGACACTATTTCTAAATTTAAATCTAGATTTATGTCCGGTTTCTTACAACAGTATCTATAAATCTACAATAAGACAATGTTGGCCCAGCTGATTTTGCGTAGTTTCCTGACAGACAACTCAGTCAGTACTCAAAAAATATATTGAAATGTGGTCTTCAGTTCTATAAAGTCCACTTTATACTAGCTGATTCTAATTCTCCACAGCGGGTCTCTGTTCTAAAAGCCTGGATTACCAACAGGGCCCCGAGACACCTTGGATCCTGGGGGTGATAGGATATATATATCCTTGGTCTTAGACTCTTCAAGTCTACTTGAACAGTATTGTATAGTATAGGCTTATCAGGAGGAGACTGACAACTTGAATGAATACTTAGCTAACAGCTAAGTTAGCTAGCAGAGTGGAACACAGACAGGTAAAAAGAAGTCGAAGACACCGTTATATGTTTGCCGAATTTAACCGAATACCCCTACTAATTAGTTCACATTCCTAAATCATGTCCCACCGGGTATGAACCATTGCTATAAGCAAGAAAACATTAAATCATAAAACATATGAATGGAATTCGGCGCATCGCTTCACTCCATGTTGGCCATGTTGTCATTTGGCTGCTTGGGTCCAGTGATAGAGCGTAACGTTACTTACCAAGGCGGCAGTGACAGTCTCCCAGGCATCGGATACCCCTAGTTGTGATGCAGGTCCCGATGTTTCTGCTGACTCCGATTCCAT
The DNA here is from genome assembly GCA_029875015.1 of Lepomis gibbosus. NCBI lineage: Eukaryota > Metazoa > Chordata > Actinopteri > Centrarchiformes > Centrarchidae > Lepomis > Lepomis gibbosus. The sequence continues at coordinate 4,348 of JAPMOB010225703.1, read as the reverse complement.
CACCATCTCCTCCATTTTCTTAAGACTTCCCTCAGAAATAACGAACTAGCGAAACATTTAAACCTCTGATTGTTTGTGCCGTGTTATAACATCGCACGCGTCTATGTGCTACTAACGTTACTCATTATGTCTTAGATGCGTTTATATTAGTGTATAAAAACAAGACCTGTTCATATCAGTAAAATCATTCTGTTACTTTGAAATCTGGTTGTGGCTTCTTTCTTGTGTATCGCGGGTTTTCTTCTTCGTCGACTTTTTACAATGAGTTTCCGGCAAACTGTGGACAACTCTGCCCTCTACAGGTAAACAAATCAAAAATCACTCCAGCTAGAGCTGTCAAATCCAGTCTGGATTATTACAGAGAGGCTAAAGTTTCTTTAAAACATCATTTCAGATTTGCGAAACCTTTATTGTACTTGTGAAAATGCAAAAGAATATGTTTAAAATGTTTTTTCAGCATGTAAACCACATTAAACCAGGTGCAGATCAAAAAACGCTATGCTTAGAGCTGTCACATTAGGACTAGATTATCCCAGAGAAGCTAAATTTATTTTATTTGTAAGAATGCATAAAATGATGATATGTTAGGTTTTTGCGTGTAGACCAACTTAAACCAGGTCCAGATCAAAAAGCACTATTGCTAGAGATGTCAAACTGGACTAGGTTATTACAGAGAGGCTAAAGTTTAATCATTTCAGATTTATGAAACCTTTATTCTATTTGTGAAAATGCAAAAAAAAGATTATTTATGGGGTTTTTTAGCATGCAGACCACATTAAACCGAATCCAGATCAAAAACAATTATGCCTAGAGCTGTCACATATAGACTAGATTATTCAAGAGAGGCTAAAGTTTCTTCTATTTGTGAAAATACATAAAAGGCGATTTATATGTAGACTATACTAAAATGTAGAAATAAGGACGTCACGCTGGAAGCAGACGTAGTGTGCGGTTACGAAGTTAATCCAGGTTGAGTTAGGAGAAGCGCCCTCAGACCAGAAAGTGTATCAGACCTGAGAAGAGATAAAGTCATGCTCACATGCCGGAGTTACTTACGTGGATGTGGTTATAAAAACCATGCAAAGAGTGTGATTCAGGAGTGTTGGGAGCATACTTCTTTTAAAGGTAATGGCTTTGGCTGGGTAACGAAGGCTAAATAAGAGGAATATAGATTAAAGAATACCTGGTTTAACTCCCCTGCAACTATTAGTAATATCCCTATTTGTTTATTTCCAAAAACGGAGATAGACTCAAAATATATTGGAGCTAAAGAGCGAATGAAAAGAGAGTGGGAATAAGGAGAAAATATTTCAATTAGTTATTACTTATTATGTGCTATTCGATTGTAGGAAATATAGGGATGAGAGGATGAGGCTAAATCAAAAGATAAATCAGGCTGGATTAAGGTCCAACAGGACTTGGGATAAAGAATTCACAGAAAGCTGTTGTACAATATCTGAGAAAGTAAAGGGACATATAATAGGATTAATTTTTTTAGACTGTTTATGTGTTTTGTTAATGTTTATTTGTTTATATATTTATTTAATTATTTTGACGATATAAAGGAGTCAGACCATAGACTGTATACATACAGTCCATCCTCCGATACAGTACAGAAGAAGAAGATTACGTACATTAGTACGCGGTTACGCGTTTAGTACGCGGTACGTAATACTTCCTGCCGCGGCGGTGAGCAGCAGCAGACAGCTACTAGCGGCTCGCACAGAAACAGCATCATGGCAGCGGACAGCGAGTGAGTTTGTTGACGGCATGTCTGATTTTTTCCCCCCTCAAAGACAAGTCCTGACAGCCAGTGTAACAGGTCTACAGCTCTTCCACACAGCGACGGCCGCTGAGTGAAACCTGATTAAATGGAAAATATAGCTAACGCAAATTAGCAGCACAGTGTTGAGCTAACACGCTAACGTTAGCCCGATTTGTGTGGACGTTGACTCGGGAGAACAAATCACACAGACAGGCAGCTGTACAAAACTTCACTACTGTGCTGTTTTCTCCGCAGTGTGCTGTGTGAAATCGAGGTGCTGCAGTCCATCTACCTGGATGAGCTGCTGGTCAACAGGAGGGAGGACGGGTGAGACAACAATTAGCCTAAATGAACGTTAACGTCACTTTGCTTCATTAGCTTCTGCTGTGAGATTTAGAGCCTGGCAGGACAGATGTGTGAGGGCTCATACAAGTAGGTAAACACTGTAATAAAGACACTAAACCGGTGTTGGAGAGATTAACAGTTTTCTTTAACGCTACGTAAACCCTGACCTTTGTCATAAAGCCAGCACCGCACCTAATAATAACAGCAATGGTGCCCCAATCAGCGAAATACTTGTGACCATGTCATGTTTAGACAGTGAAAGAGTCCCTGACACTTCACCTGGTTTCTCATTTTTATTATCTTGGTGTCTCCAAACCTGATCAGAATCAGAGAGACTTTGAAGAGAGGAATTTGCTTTGGTGATAAGGTGCTACACGTAGACAAACACACAGTTGACCGAAATAGATGTAAAAATACATAAATATGGACTAAACAGATGCAAGTTGTAAAATAATTATAGAACTATGTGTAGAGGAAGAACAGCGTGGCAGATGTATTACAGGGGGAGATAGTTTTTGGTAACACCGATCAAAATAAAAGGATTTGTGATAAAGTCTGATGTAAACCTCTCCTAATCGGGTCACAGACTTGGGTGTAACACCGGCCTTCCCAAGAGCTTCCTGCTAGCAGTTCTGTCGTCTCTGCGTTTACATTTAAACAATCAGCTGTCAAATAAAACAAAAAATGCTACAGACTGTCTTCTGCACTGTGGACAGACTGGTTTTAGCTTACACACAAGGCACAAGGTTGTTTATTTGTCACATTACAAGAGGTTGTATTGTCTGCTACGTTACCGTAATATAAAAGCAACAAAAAGAGATTGGAACAGAGAGTTTGCGCAGAGCAAACAGTTTCTGTATCCTGTTGAGCCTTCATGACGTCTGACGACACTCGAGCCTTGATTTTAAAGACTTCACCCGTTTTCTTTAGCTCCGGTGCTTTGTCTTTGTTAAACCTGCTGTTGTGTCCTCCAGGGGCTGGGAGGTGAGTCTGGTCCTGTACCCGTCCACTGCGGAGGACTCTGTCTCCCAGTTTGTCCGACTCACCCTGACTTTGACCCTCGACCAGCAGGTACTCCCTCCATTATCTTATCCTCTGAGTGTCTGTGCAGCTTGAGATTCTTTATAAAGAGAAAACATTATGACAAGAATTAGATTCTACAAAATGAAAATCTAACGGCAGCTGGCGAGGTGTGCTGTCTTGCCACACTGGTGCCGACATTTTTCTCTCCATGAATGTCAGTAATAATGTTTTGTAAAGCATGAAGCTGGTAAATTCTGTATTTCTGTTATTGTCAATAAATCCCATAGAAGCACCAAAGCCAGCAACATATTAGTCCGTCTCTCACTTCCTGTCTGTGGCTCTCAGCTCCGAGCCTATTGGTTCCTACAGAAGATATAAATCTCACAGCTTTGTTTTGGTCTCTTTGTGGGACTTGATGACAACACAAGTAATCTTTGTCTCTCTCGTCCTTGTTTTTGGATGCTTAGTATCCGTCGTCTTCTCCGGTCATCTCCATTCATAACCCGCGGGGTCTTTCTGATGACAAGCTCAGCAGGTAACGAACTGAAGCTACCCGAACCGCCACTTTCTGCTCAGGACATTTTAAATTTTGATTGTAAAATCCTTTAATCATGTACCGACCTCCTGTCTTAGTGTCCAGAAGTGTCTTCAGTTGGAGGCTCAGTCCTGTCTGGGTTCACCTGTGTTGTATCAGCTCATTGAGGTCACTATATATAGTTCTTTTTTATTTATAGTATTTAAGAGAATATATGATTTAATTGGATGATTATTGAATCACTACATTTAGGTAATGACCAGCTTTAAAGTCATGTGTCTATTCTCCTGTTGTTTTTTTTCTACTCCAGAAAGCAAAAGAAATCCTGACTGAGAGCAATATTCCTCATGGAAACTGTGTCATCTGCCTCTACGGCTTTAAGGTGCACCACTCCTCTGGTCTTCTGTCCCATCAGTCTCGCTATAACAAGAAACATATTGGACATTATCAGCCTTTTTACTCTTACTTCTTACTACCTGCCTACCTTTCCTGACTCTGAGAGGGCCCTCGTTAACTTTGCACTCTCGATTCTTTTCTTTCTTTTGGTCGAATTTGTCTTTTTAGTAAAAGGGTGATGGGTGGCGATGGCGCAATGGTTAGGACTGTGCCTTTGGTGTGAGAGACCCGGGTTCAATCCCCCACTGTGACCCATCCACCATTGTGTCCCTGAGCAAGACACT
>JAPMOB010225701.1:0-47522 GCA_029875015.1 Lepomis gibbosus | reverse complement strand
GCAGGACGTGACTCACAGTTTGTAGTACCACACAACACCTGAGGCGGTCAGGAGGAGAAGGATGATTCCAAGAATGATGAGTGCTATAGGTACATCTGGGAAGTAAACAGAGATTTTATGATTGAATACCACAAACTCTATTTAATTCTGTGACAACTTGTTATCCTTATTGGTTGGTAGTTGACCATAGTATTTCTATACTACTCACAATCTATCTTTATTTCTGAGATAAGTATTTAAATGGTTTGCACTTGTTGTGTCTTTCTTCCCCCTAGTGACCAAAATCAGACTAATGAAACTTTATTTTAATTCTGGTAAAAATACAAACGTTATTCTGGCAATAAAATGTCTACTTAAGAGTTGTAAATTGAAACCTGGTTGCTAGAATTTAAGGGAAAATGATCTGTCCATTCAGCCCCAACACTTTCAAATCTACTGTAGTGTTTTACCAAACTATTTACCGTGTCGCAGGAGTTCCAACTTCTATTTCACAAATTTTGTTCAATGTCACAGGTTACAGTGTTATAATCAATTATGATTTTGATACACATAAAAGCTCCCTGATGTGTGACTCATATTGACCTCTACTGGTCACTAATAAGATCTGCATAACAATTCACAGGTTTCGATCCCTCTCTTCTCAACCCCTTGAATTCCACTGCCATATAAAAATCAGACTTTCACAACAGAAAGGAGTTAGAGAAATTTACCTCTTCTTAGGAATAGAGAATGTCACACAACCACCATAAAAAATTATGTGAATCAACAAATGAAAGAAGACATACCTCCTAGAGAACGTTTTGCAGGGCTCACCAGGTGTGGCGTCACTGACTCAGAGGAAACAGAGAAGTTGGAGGGATGCGCAGAAGTAGAAATGGCAAAACTGCCCACAGTGGGTTTTGAGGTGATATGGTGAGAAAGATAAGTAGGAATATGTGTGGAGAAAGGCTTAAGAGTGGTGGATGTGGAGGAAACCCTGGTGGAATAAGTTGTCTTGACTAGAAGAGTAAAAGCTAAAGTAAAAGATGTCTGCTCAGGGGCTTTTGTTGGTATTGGCTTCCTTGAAGGTGGCGAACTGGTTGGTATTGGCTTCCTTGAAGGTGGAGAACTGGTGGGTATTTGCTTCCTTGAAGGTGGCGAACTGGTTGGTATTGGCTTCCTTGAAGGTGGCGAACTGGTTGGTATTGGCTTCCTTGAAGGTGGCGAACTGGTGGGTATTTGCTTCCTTGAAGGTGGCGAACTGGTTGGTATTGGCTTCCTTGAAGGTGGAGAACTGGTTGTTGATCTGAGCACAGGTGAAGCAGATGTTGAGGTCTGCGTCAGTGTTGTCAGTGTGGTGGGGAACTCAGAGCTTTGTGGACCTGCTGTTGATTTGTTAAGACTTTCTTCAAAATCTGCAAGTGGTGAGGCGAAAAAAAGATTTACATTTACATTTTAGCCAGCTGATGCTCAGAATACACTTCTGTTGATTATCAACATTACTAGTTAAGGTGCATGCTAATTCAGGTTTAGTAAATGAGAAATTAATAATGCAAATTTTTATATTTAAAAAAGTTCACATTGCACATTGTTGAGTGTATGTGGGAGTGCAGAAATTTAATAGTACCTGATGCATTGAAGCAAAATACACCAAACTTTTTATCTGCAGTTGCATACCATTTCACCACCCCAGTTTTACCCTTTCCACAGGTACTGACTGATGTAAGTCGTGGGATGACTGCGATCTGTTCAGCTGTCCAGCCATATCTGTTAAAATAGTAAATGAAGTGCAGATAATAAAAACAAATAAATGTTTCCGCTTGGTTTGAGAAAATGAGCATCTGTGTGAACTATTATTTTACAGGTCTTGGTGTGAAAAACATTGCATACAATCTGATAAATTTTTCTCAAGTGACATCACTTGATCGGTTAGCGCTGACGACTACAGACCAAATAACCAGACCTCTATAGCCTAGTGGCTTGCAGCTTGAAGCTACATAAGCCTCTGCTAGCACACCCAAATTGCCAACTAAACTGTTGTTGGTAGAGTTGCATTGTGGGTAACATAGGTGCCAGGTTGTGACAAGAGGAATGCATAGAATAAAACGATAGACCATATTTCTGGTTCTGCTGCATCTATTTTTGATACTTTATTTAAAAAACTGTCCATCATGAGCCTAATAATGTTATAGGAGTGCAATAATAAATTGGTGGAGCACTCATCCAAGAGAATTGTCAATTCTTCTCTGTGAGTCTGCAACCCATCTGTGTTTGGGAATGGGACAGAATTGCATGTTCGGACTGAAATATGTAATTGAGTGACAAATATGACTGTATGTACGAACAGCATTCATTTCTATGAGCTGCACTCGGAGATCAGAATAGCTAGGCTTGGTTAGCCGGGCCTGATTCAGTTAAATAACTACTTATCAAGCTTTAAGTGTATGTTCATAAATATTGACAACAAATGCCTGATGTTTTTAATTTAGAACTTCCCCATTTAAATATAAAATCCTACTTATTATACACATTTTTTGTTTTTGATCCTTGTTTCCAATCCAGTATCAGCGGGCAGCGGGTACTGGTGGCCCTGATATGACGCACTTCGTTCAATAACATTTAACAATTATAATTGGTTGATATTAAAGAGGTGGAATCTTTTACCATAAATCTTCAACACTGCATATTAGTCAATACTTAAACAGTCAGCCTACTTGCACATCTCCAGTCCACGCTGTACTGCTCGCTCCATCTGGGCTATGGTCGCTATGGTGACGTTCAGTGAAAGGCAGGCTGCTCTGCCCTCAGTGAAGTTAAAGGCGTAATTTCCTCCTTTAGTAAGTAAGAAGACTCCAGCATCTCTGAGACTTTGAGGAACTGCTGTCATTTTGTAAAAATACACACACATTTAAAAAGCATCAGCATGTCTGTAAGCTTATCATACATTCTGGACTAAATATGAAAGGTTTCCTTATATATGTGTAATTTAAGTATCACAATCTTCTTCAAAGCTCCATAATTTGTGTTAATTGTGTCATTTCATAGTTAGATCACTTTAAGCTAAAGTATTCTGTACTATAAAGTGAATAGTCCTGACACAGTAGGTACAAAAACAACAACAAAACATTATAATTAACATTTTCCACATTTAACTCTTGATACTGTTTTATGATCTTATACCTTTTCATTCATTCTTGATCTGACTGTGGTCACACAATTAACTTTTCCTCATATGAAAAGCAGCCAAGAAGAAACAATCAACATAAAACACATAAATGTTCCAGTATTTGGTCTAATTGTGGTGCTCCACCTATATCAGAAACAAACAACTTACCTTTATCGAGATTGGAGTCGGAGGCCAACAAAAAGGCTGCAAAGAATAAAAGTAAGAATTGAGTAAAAAAACAAAATCTTGCCATGTTATTTATAAAACATCTATATACACAAATATATATAACTGGAGTGGTTGAAGGTGAAAAACCAAATAATGTGAACTCAAAGGAAAAAACCTCAGAACAAATGTCATGTGAATGGGACGAGGAAACAGGAAACAGAGGTCAAGTCTGCATGATGACCCTTTTATGTGATAACACACAGGACTTGACAATGACAGTAACTCCGTGTTTTCATATATGTTGTTTTGGTTATCAAATTAAAGACATATGACAAACACAGCATATTCAATGCCAAAAACAAATTGAGGATCTTCAGAAAACATTAAAGCAGGATGACAGAAAGCTTGAACTGGTGTTCTGGGAGAAATAAATAATAAGAGATAATCCTCTTGGCGTGATTAAAGGGCAGATCAGTCATGTGGGCTGGTTGCTTCATGCTCTTTTATCAAAATGATGCCTTCTCAGTCAAATTCAGATTACGCAATATTCTTGAAAATGTGTTTTTAATGGTTTTCAGTGGTTGGGAGTTTTTCTGCTTTGCCAGCATGTATCTTCCAGTGGTATGTTTGTTCTGACAGGCTGGTTGGAAAGGGAACTTCCTCCACATTGTAATTCTTTTTTCTGTTTTTATTTACCTTTACTCTTCTTCTCTATCATTTCCAGCTCTCATGTTCTCTGTTAGTGTTACAGGATCATTTAGCCTTGTTAACCAGCTGTGCCACTTAAGACTAGGAATTTATTTATTTTTAACTGTCACATTTCCTTTGTTTAATTCGTAGTATACACATGTATACATTCTTTACAATTTAATTATTCACATGTTGATGGACTGTGGCGTATAATACGCAATGTTAACAGCTGCACCGATTTTGATGCTTCATGCAGAACAGCCTTACTCCCAGATCAAACATCACCATTCTCAGCTCAGTTTGTGCTTATATTTTCATCATATTCCAGGGATTCAAACCAGCAACATTTTGATCGAAAACCTGCATACTTCTCTAACTTATGGAACCCATTAATAAAAAACCTGAAGGTGGGAGTGACACAGGCTTGTTTGTATGAGGAGTGATCATCTCTGTTAGTCCAAAGATGTTTTCATGTACGGTGGTGCAGAATGTGAGACAGTTCAACTTGTCCTACTTTCATGACTCAGTGACGATCGTGTCAATATTGGAGCTTACTGTCTGTTTCAGGCTGCAGCTTGGATGACTCGGACTGGGCTGTATGGGATACAACAGCGTAACACAGATAGGAGCAGGAGGAGAAGCTAATTGGTCACACTTCCCTGGTCAGGAAGAGTGTAGAGAAACACATAATTCAGTGATAAAAGTGTGACAATTTCCTTCACGCAAAATCATTACACAAAGTCGTCCTCAGGGACAAGAGGAGTTTGTAAATGAAACAGTTTTTCTGAGGTCACTGAACCAACACAGACATTTTCTTTCAGACTACTCTTAGTCATAATAATGTTTTGAAAAAATATTAATGAAGTTTATTCTTACTGTTGATCTAATTCCATGTTATCTACCCATGGAGGAATGGTGTTTACAAATGCCTAAAAGCTACTCAATCCATCAGTCTTGGTGTTGGTCTTTGACCACCTCATTTGCAGCAGTTTAAGGTTGGTTTAAGGGCCTTGCTCACTGGTATTGGTTACAAGAAACCAGTGCTGTCAGGAGACAGGAAATGGTCCTCTATGTCAAAGTGAAACAACTAAATAATAACATCTTTGGCTTTCGTCAAATAACTAAGCAGTAATTGTCAATTGCCAAAAGAAGTGCCAGTGATAACAATTTTTGTCATTAAAACACAAAAACAGTCCTTCTGTTTTTCCACTGCATTTTCCAGAGTCTCAGTAACCACTAGGCCTGCCTCAGCCCTGTTGGTCCCCTCTGCTCTGTCTAACTAAGACAGCCTGAAGATTGGCTATGAAGTCTGCCGATGGGGCCCTTTTTGTGTTGTGTTGTCAGTGTTGAGCGGTATGACTAAAGGTGTGAGTATTTGAATTGCATTTCAAACATTAAAAGATAAAAGCTGCACCATATACCAAAAATACAGAGACTGTTTGCCTCTGCCCCATGCAGGTTTGCCCTATTATGTTACCTTATGAATAATGAATGATGCTCGGTTGGTGATAGTATCCACCCAAGGAACTCAACATGAAACTGAGAACTTCATTTACACCACATGCTTCAATTCTGAACACAAACTGCGAGCCCTGTCTGCTCTCAGAGCCTCATTACAATTGTGGTGAAATAACATTTTAACAAAACTGCACTGATCTGGCTTTGAAAATGTCCCTCAGAGCCAAATCCCACACAGACCTGCAGACGGCTGGGACGTCCCTGCTAGACGACGGCCTGTACAAGTCTTTCTCCATGAGCAGCAGTAACGTTAACAGAGGCAGCCGGTTTGGGAACGGGACGATGGAAGAAGTCAAAGGTCTCACCAGACCGTCCGTGAGACCTGTACGGGTGGTCAGACCAGTCAGCGCCATTAGCTCCAATGGCTCCTTCCTCCAGATCAACCATCTGCAAGGAGAGCTGGTCAGAAAGAGGAAGGTAAGTGTTGTATCAAGCATCCTCAGATGTTTCCTCAGATGCTTCATCCATCCTCAGTTTCTGTTTAACTAATGACCATTAGCTAAATTTGAATAATAATGTTTAAAGAATATTGAAGAATAATAAAATTTGAAGAATATTGTTTCCCAAATATTACAATATATTACATTACTCTATCCCTTAGCAATACCGCGTGAATACCAAGTTTAGTAGGAATATTCAGTTCTACAGGCCCAGTAGAAGTTTAGTATTGAATGTTATGATCATAGACAAAAAAAGAAGAAGACATACTGTTAAGTCTAACAATTAAAAGGGGAAACATTATGCAGTACAAAAGCCGAACTCTATCTGTTTTGAATGAAAAACCTATTTTCAGATCTTAACGACAATATGTGTTACGTCCTACGGTCACACAAACAGAAACAAACAGAAAACACAACTTCTAGTTACCGTTGGTTGCTTTGAAAAGTAACATGCATACAGATTTCTTACCTGTATACATTTTGGGGTTGGACTGAAATGTTTAGAATTACTTGTGTATGTACCTCTATAGGCCTGTATAACATGTAACTGTAACTGAATGCTTAAGTGCGAGCCCTCTGTTGCTAGAAACATATCCTAACAGGAAATGCCTAACAAATATTAACAATTCTAGTTGTGTGCAACAAAACGCAAACAGAAACAATAATATGCAGTTTTAGTGCATATACATTTAAGTGAGCATCACTCAGAAAAGACGAGTAGCCAGGTGTTGATAATGTATTCCGCTATTTGCGCATTTTGGCGTAAACACATTGCAGATGGGATATACAGGAGGAGGTTGAAATGGCAGACAAACACGTGAATTAAATATAGTCTTGTTTATATAATTAAAACATTCTTATTGGAAAAAAATGTGTATTATTATATATAAAATATAATACTATATAATATAATATTTTTATATATAAATATATGTTATTATAGGAAACGAATAGTGGCCAGAGAATTGTGGTTTGTGCTCATCAAACTTTAATTTGAACATAACCATCAATGAACTATGAAATCACCCTTCAGTCCTCCCTCCAAATCCACTCCCTGAAAACACATTTTGCTCATATGACATCATCTTCATTATCAGCAGAAAGCATTTGTGCTAAATGTCAATGGCGCATACCTTTTGATAGAGGAGATGAACATATATAATGCAGATCTATCAGTCTGTCAGGAGCACCCGGCTTTTTAAGGGACTGGGAAATGGCACTCTTATTGGTTTTATTAATGTTACACGCAAAAGACTCCTATGAACACGTAAAACGCTTAAAAGTAAATGCAACACCTTTGCGCCTTGTGCTTTACTTTGCACCAAGATTATGTGCTGTTTAACTACAAAAAGATTTGGACACATCCTAAATGCACTTGCCCCATGCTCTTTAGACCTTGCGCTACAGATCGTCTAAATAGGGTCCTAAATGTTCACCAAAAAAAAAATTAAAATGGTAAAAGTGATGGTGGGAGTGGATGTTAGGAATTAAAATGTATTATTTGCCATGATAAGTGTGAAAAAATGTCCATTGAAGGTTGGAATTAGGAGTCAACTCAACTCAAGTCTGTACTTTTCAATGTCACAAACCAAAGCACTGTGCATCCAGAGAAGTCATCCTTTATGTCTCTAGCCGCATTAACAAAAGATCAATCTCAGTTTTTTGGTTAATTGTGTGTAATCCATCATTTAATGAACTTGTCCTTCCACATCATATGTCAGTGATGATCTAAACTTTGCTCAGGAATGCGAGGATCTGAGAAAAGAAAACAAGTACTTAGCAAATGAGATCCATATGGAGAGAATCACGATGCGCACAGAGAGTGAGCTGACCATGAGGAACCTCAGGAACCTGAACCAGGAGCTGCAGGTTCAAGTCAAAGAGGTACATTCAAACACTAGACATAGTTCTGTATTGATCATGAAGATGGAGGTAATTGTGTAATTAATGTAAACAAATGAAAATATTCCCATGGCAGCTGTCTCCGCTTATTTTGCGTCTGCCCTCACTATGCGTGTAGACACATAGCTGTCTCATCCAGGTTTTTTTTCCTAGGTTTAACAAAGCTCCTCCAAAGCTACAGAAAGCATACAACTGTTTTCACAGGCTGAGTAGAAGGCTACACGGCCAGCAAACTTACGTGTACGTGTGTACACGTGTAAAAAGTGTGAAGAAGAAGGAGACAGCATCTGAGTTATATCAAGATACACATTTTTGCATTCTTTAGTCTCATAGGATAATAGTGATCTTTCATAAATGTATAAAGAAGTTTCTTGCAGTACCATTAACCTATATATGTCCATGCACGCCTCATAGCAGCTCACTGCTGACCCTTATTCTGAATCTGAGTGGTTGGAGTCGTATTGCATCTAGAAACAAAGGCAGGCCTCTACTGTTTCCTGACCAAGTCACTACAGTACACACACCCACTTCTCTCTTTGACCCCCCCATCAGCTGAAACAGAAGCTGTATCAGAGCCAGCAGAGGGCAACGTTGTGCTCACGAGCTGCAAGTGTGGCGGAGGAGTCCAGAGGAGACGCAGAGAAAAGCAGGGCACTAGCTGAAGCGCGGGCCCTCGGGTGTCAGCGGGACAAAGAGGTGGCAGAGGCTGACAGGAGCCGTCTGACTGAAGAACTACAGCAGCTTAAAAAAGAAGTACACATACACACACACAGTTTGACACAGTTATTTGTTATTTATCGGTGAGTGTGCAGACCAGCTGCAACAACTTATTAGAGATGCAGAGATAATCACAGGCAACATAGCAACTATAGCACAACATGTAATGTATACATTCATGGTGTGCACCATCATGACTCCATCAGGGTGGGGTGTTGCACTAAATGTAACTTTATCCCAAATTTAAGCTGTTTTTTTTGTTTCTGTTTACCAGCAACTGACACTGCAGTAGTAGAACAGAGGCAGAGCCAATTTAGCTACTGCAAAGAAAGCAAGTGTGCCTCTGTATTCATAACAGCAAAAATGCCTACAGCACTGGAAATTAAAGTTTAAAAATCAGTATGGACAATATTATTAATAAAAATGTGACGCAAAGTATTTTATGTCTTACGCTAAAAATTAATTAGAATGATTTCTGGTTAAATGATCAATTATACTGTAAATATGTGTTGAAACAAGCTACATTATATCTAACAGACAGTGAATATCAGGTCCTTGTTTAATATATCAAGAAAAGAATAATGATAAATATTACTTTAGTTATAAAGTGCTTTTAAAGGGTAAGGAAGGTGATATTCTATATTTTTCTATTAACAAATCCAATGAAAAGCCCAAACCCAACAAGTAACCCTTCTATCAAGTACTGACCTGATATATTTTACTCCTCTGTGCCATACGGCTCTATTGTTGTCTGAAAACTATTAAAAACACATCACTGAGCCACACTGTGGCACTGACATGTTCCTTCATTATGATGAAATTGGGCATCGTTTTTGAGTCAGTCTCACACACACTATCTTGCGGCCAGAAATAATCACCAGAGCATCAAATGAGTCCCCAATAAATTCACTATTTTCTGGTGAGTACCACTTTCTAAAAAGCACAGTGCCCAGCTCTTTCACGAAATTACATTGCCTATTTTAAAAATGAAAATATATCTTTGTGGTCTGTTTTTAAGACGTCTTCAGTTGGAAGAAATTGGCTGGGGACTACAGACAGGGTAGGAAAGTTGGAAACTGCTGAGAGACATACTAATGCATTGTAGGTTTTGGTCTTTACATGTGATTTGTAGACTAGAAGACAAATAGATTAATGCTAGCCTTATCCTTCCAAAACATATGAACTGACCATAGCACCATACAATGTTCAAGAAACAGAGATATAGAACACACACAGGGGGCATAACAGGTAATTATGCAGATCCTAAAGCTAAAATGTCTTTTAAGACATGACTCAAAGGTTTCAGTTGTGGGGAACCTTATAATAATAAGATGGAGACTGTTAACAATCAATTGAATGCCTTAGGAACATACAAAAGATAAATAAAAATCCATTACACGGCACACTTCAAGCCAGTTAGGTGATGACAAGACAGGGGTGATCTCTCTTTTTGGTGCCAGTGAAAATCACATATCTTTCTCCAGATCATGGGTTAAGAGGAAGGACTAAAAATGTACTGAAATAATTTATGGCACATCATCATCATTTCCATAATTATGCGTTGATGAACAGATCAATGAACTGCAGATGACATCTCTTTAACCAGAATGGATGTGGAATATTTTTAGCACAGTTTTCCGATAGAGTTCCCTCTCTCCGTTTCTAGCATCAATATCCCTGAATCAGCCAGGGCAGAAACAGGATATGACATTATCAGTGGACTGAATCGATTCAATTATGACCTGTGACATCCATTTGGCATCTGTCTTTTCTTCTGTAGCACACTGATATGCAGGTTTTACTAGCACAAACAGAGAAAAGTTATTTTGAAACCAAGCTGAAGCTGGATCGGGTGTCTGGGGAGAAACAGGCCCTGCTGCAGGAGAACAGGAGCCTGGAGGGAGACAGAGATGACCTCCGACAAAAGCTGAGGCAGATCACAGAGGAAAATGTCCAAATTAAAGAGAGGTGGGTATATTTTTTATTGGCACCTGGAATGTGTACCAAGTCAATTTTAGGACACTCTGCAAGAATGTTATATAAAATAGAACATTTATTAGTCCTGCAACAAGAAACAATATCTCATGCCCACTAAGATGTAACAGTTGTATGTTGTTTCTCTTATTCTTTTACTCAAGTATGGTCCAAATAAGCCTTAAAAAAGCGAAAAAAACTAAAATGGTTATAAATGATTTGTTTGCAGAGTAAGAAATCCCAAAACAAATTTGATTTTAGCAAAGACAAACATCTACTTGTTCAAAATCAACTGTTGTTCTAAAAGGTCTTTGAGGTATTTCAAAGCCTGGCTTAATGTCAAATACTAGATAATTAGACTACATTGCTTTATGTTGAAGCTGCATTAACTCCTTATTGGTCAAAAGGGGCAAGAAAAATATTTAATGGTACATGCTGACAGATTCACAGCCAAAATCATTAAATTGGCTTATCAAGTTGTTATGGCGAACATGTGTGTGTATACGTAACAATGATAAGAAATACCCTTGAAGTGATTACACGTCAGAAAGTTAACATGAGGTTGTAAAGAGGACCATGGATAGAGCCCTGATGTACACCAAACTTCAGTTGGGCTTGCTTTCGCAACAGCAATGTATCTACCTGAGGAAAAAAGAGGCCACTTAGAAATACTCACCGTTAAAGTCTCCAAATAAGAATGGAGATATTCAGTTAATAATAAAATATAATAAAACTTAGTGTATGTAGCACATTTTTACAGGGTTGCTAAGTACTTTTGCAATAAAACAACACCAGAACACATTAATCAGCTGCATCTGCTTGAATTAAAATATAATTTAAAACCTATAAAAATGCTGTTACAGTGTGTTTGTACTTTTCATAACATGAGGTGATGGGTCACGTTTTGAATAAACTTTTTAAACTAATCAGGCTTCAGTCAGTCAACGTGAATTTTTGAGGAATTGCTCGTAGACTATAGGGCAAAAGGTGCTAAATACTTATTTAAGAGGGGAAGTTCAAACAACATCAAGGGCGCCAGAGGAGGGATGTTTTAAGTTCACGGTGTCACAACCTATACTGCAAAGCTGAATGTAAAACCTGATAGTAGCCCCTCATCAACAAAGAATATAGTGGGGATGTATTCCTATAGGAAGCAATAAATCAACACATAACAGTAAACTATGTAACTGTATAACAAATCACCATAAAAAGAAATCGCCTCAACAAGATGACATTTTGGTCTAAGTGATTTCTTATGTCTTTCAGACATTTTGGTTAAAATCCAACTTGGGCCACCATTGTGGACTGCATCATACATCAACTGTAAAAGCACATGAGCTCTATTTAACCTCTAATTTTTCAATAACCAGAAATGACTGATCTTCTCTTGCTGGGTGTACAGCTGGGAGCATAATTTGTAACATTAGAACATCATATCAGACAAATTGCTGCACATCTAATCTAAACAGTGTTTGCCACACACGCACGACCATCAAAGCAGATAATGCTGCTGAAAATGGGCAAGAGGAAGAATATCATGAACATCAAGAGTTTTGATCTGCAGTAAGTTGTATTTGCCTCTCCTGACATGTTCCTGCCAAAAGTCAATGTTGATTTATCATTAAATATATAAGTTACATAAATTAAGTAACATTTGAACTTTTTCTTTGCTTTCTGAAACCTAACAAAGTAGTTTTGTTGCCTAAAACTAACCAAAATGAACCTTGCTGGTGACGACATGGCAAAATTAGATTCATCTGATCAGATGATATTAGCTGATGTAGTTGGGATTGTGAACTGAGCTAAACTGAGACTTATATTATACTCAATTTTGTTGCCACTTTGTAAACATAACTGAAAATCAGCAGTAATCAAACAACATTTCTGCTTGAATGATGAAGGAATCCTTGAGATCATTCTTCATGTTTCTTTGCAACACGACCCTTAACACAACAAATCTTTCAGCATAATCAAAGGCTGACCTGTGGTGTATGAGATCCGCTGTGTTTGGGCAGACCTGGTTTAGGAGGGCTAGCAATATTCTTTCATTGTTACATACTATGCACTGTATATGGGAAAGCTGAAGACCACTGAGAGCTTGACTGGGGATGGGGGAGCTGAGAGGAAAGCAGTGGAGATGAGGGAAGTAAAGAAGAAAAATGAATAAGAATTCAAAGGAGGCAGCAGAAGATAAGAAAACAGTAGAGACAAAGATGGATGCCAGAGAGGAGAAGGGTTGTTTGATTCTAAGATGAGTTTCACAAGACATATTATGCCTTTTAACAGGCTGCACAACGTTCTTCATCTTCCTTTGGACATGAGCATTGGTGGTCTCTGTGGAGTGTCAGTTAACTTGGGTGATTAGTCAAAGGACAACTGGGGGAAATTCTTAAATCCAGATGTGCTTAGTTAGCATGGATTCATCCAAACACTCTACATGACTGGGTAACACGGGTACACAAAAGAGGGTTAAATTTCCATCTTAATTATCTTATCACTTTGATTCACTGTATAATTAGGGGTCCAAGCCCAAGTGGGGCTGGGAACAGCAATTGAAAGGCAGTTTCCAGTACCAAAGGGGCTGGGAACTCTATTGTAATCGTTCTGGTTTTTATTCTTCTTCTTCTGTACATAAAAGTGATACTGCGGCCTAGACGGTCAGTGCTACAGACGTGAACACTGTTACATTTTGCTATATCCACTTTTATTCTCCTTATTCCACTGTCATTACTATTTTGCAAAGACTCGTAGTGCAAACACTTAATTTGCAGAAATTAAAATAAAAATCAGTCAATTAACTTTATGCAGAGACAAATACAAGCAAAATACTAGAACTGCAAGCAGTTATGAGCGTGGTCCAAGCCTCGCGGCGCCACAGAACAAATTCGCAAACTTCTACCTCTAGGCGGCGCTATAAGCAAGATAATTGTGTTTGGGCTTAGAACTGCCGCATATGAAGGCCATATCAAAACCCTTCGTGTTTGGGGGATGCTGCCGATTCGTATGGGATAGGACACACCTCTGTGCCATGATGTTATTTTTTGCTACATCGCCACAACTGAAAACCTATTTTAATTAACTCGTCTGAAACTGCAATTCGGATCGGCACCAAACTTGACATTCACCATCTCGGGACCAAGCTGATAAAAGTTAGTGCTCCCCAGATTGACACGTGAAAATCAATTACGCAAATCGGATTTATAAGCTGAAATGTTTACACCAAATACTCTATTTTAGGTTAGGGATGTCCAATTCACACTAAACTTGCGGAGCTTATGTGGTACGCCTTCTCGAGGGGCTGTATGAAATTTAGCGTCAATCCGCCTCTAGGTGGCGCTATTAATCATATATCAAATAACACTCCCTTAATTTTAAAGTCTGGTCACCACGGGCCCCCGAAGCCACAGTGGGGCGCCCAGGTCAACTCGGCTCTCTTCTCGGCTATTTCCGGAAGGCTTGGACCAAATAACTGCTAACAGTTCTTGTCTTTTCCTTGTTTTTGTAACTGCATAAAGTCAATTGACTGATTTTTATTTCCAATTTCAAATGGATATGGTTATGCCAAATGTAACAGCAAAACAATACGAGGATGTGTGTCAAACTGCATGGAATAAAAAAAATGTCTCTGCAGTCCGACTGCAAAAAAAAAGAAGAAAAAAAAAGAAAGAAGACATTTTGAGAAGTTATTTCTGTCTTGTGTTGACAGTGAGATGAATTCGAGGCGCAGGGCGATAGCATCGGAAGAGGAAAGCAAAAAGGCAAATCAGGCTCAGCGGGAGGCCGAGGCAGAGAGGCGTCTGGCTGAGAAGGAGAGGCAGGAGAGAACAGCCGAGTGTCTCAGCTGGAGGGAGAAGCACCAGGAGTTAACCAACAAGTTCAGAGCTCAGGAGGACCTGAAGGCCCTGAGGCAGAACAAAGCGGTAAGAAAGCACTGTGTTATGAATTATAGTCAAAATATTGAAAATATTTCTGATGGGCTTCACTGTCATTACACAATGACATTGTTACATTGTGATATGTCAGCAAATAGAAGTTATATTATCATATCGCAAGTCATCATCTGGTTAAAACATTTCTAAGATACATTTTGTTTTCCAACAGTGTCAAGCCAACATCAAGAGTTATTTCCTCTGCATGACAGAAAGCGATCAGAGGGTTAAAATTCTCAAAAACCAAGATGGCAACCCAAGAAACTTCACAGTGAGATGACTAATAATATAATGCTGCTGAATAAATAGAACCGCACATATATTTTTATATTAATTGATCAATGAATATTTATGACAACACTGCACTTCTGAAGGAAAGCAACCTGTTCTTTATTTCATTTGTTTTCGTTCAGGAGGGAGACCCCGTGTTTATCTCCACACCTGAGTCCAGTCCTGATGGGCCTGAAAGGAGTTCATCCAGGTAAGGCTTTCACCACCAATTTAAGCCTTCAAATTATTCAAGTACATGAAACCCAACACAATGGAAGAACTTAAATTTTCTAACTAATCTTTTCTAAGGACCATGTTGAGGGTCTCTGCCCCACAAATGGGGAGGGATCTGGGTCCGAGTCACTTCGATGAGCTGCCCGCCTTCGTCGGAGACCGACCTGACTCTGCCCCTCAACGCAGAAGCAGAAAGGTGGTGGAATACTTCTGGATCCCTACAGACCAGGAATAGACAGCAAAGGTGAAACCTGCTTTGCTTGGTCATGATAGGAGGTGGAAGAGACTTTTCGCAGTTCTTGAGTAGTTACAGGAAACGATTGTTTTTGGGGAAAAAGCTGAGATGACACGACAGACTCCCTCCTAATATGTCAGCTTGCAATCTGTCATCACATGTCAAAGTGTACAAGTCAGTGTGAAGCATTTTGATGCTTTGTAGGAATATGTCAAGAAAATCAGTGTAAATAAAAGTGAGAAATAACTTTGGTGCTCATGTACTGGACTTTATTGATATTAAAGCAACAGAGGTGCACGATAATT
The DNA here is from genome assembly GCA_029875015.1 of Lepomis gibbosus. Classification (NCBI taxonomy): domain Eukaryota; kingdom Metazoa; phylum Chordata; class Actinopteri; order Centrarchiformes; family Centrarchidae; genus Lepomis; species Lepomis gibbosus. The sequence continues at coordinate 31,995 of JAPMOB010225701.1, read as the reverse complement.
TTGAATACCTTACAATATGATCCAAATCTATTGCTTATACATAAACATGGCTTGTGAGCACAATTCTTGGGTAAAAGTTGATGTTTCTTATTCATTTAATGTTACTTATTTTAGTGAGGAGAGGGGGGGGGCAATCACAACCTATCTTAAGCTTTTGCTTATATTTCGTCAATTTAAGAAAAACATTAAAAATTCATTTGTATCATTTTCATTGTTGAGCAATCGAAATAAAACAGGCCACATTCAGTGTCACTCAAAATTCTGGGCGAGCTGAAACTCTAAAACGCCACCTTTTAACAGGTACATTTCTCAAGGAGGATGCGGAGCAGTCATATTAATAAAAACAAGCCTTTTCTGTTCTTAAATATTAATACTTGTAAACCATTTGAAGCTTCATTGCAAGAGACTGCTTTGATACATTTATTGCGCAATTAGGCCAAGATTAAATCCAATACTTCTGCAGGTGCTTGGGCTCTAGGTTCTTCTTAGTAGATTCCATTATCCCAGCACAAAAAAACAAAAAACAAAGCCCATCTAACTAAGAGGTAGAAACACAGGCAACTTTGAAACGTTACGGCGGCACACCAATGATTGCAATTTTTAAAAATATTGTAACATTTGGAGGATTATGAGTATTGCAACCACTCATGTAATAAATGTCAACAAAGAGGGAAATCTAACAAAAGAGGGGACTCTCCTGACAGGGGAGAAACAATCACAAAAACGATTGGCTTGTAGGTCAACTAACCAATCTTTTGCCAGCTTATAATTCACTGTGAGTTCAATGGGCTCTCTTGCCCTCCACTTTCTGAAGCAAAGGCTGAATGTCACATATTGTCTTGTTCTTTCATTATATGGATCAATCTGCAACCTGTTTAGTGATTTTTTAAATCCCTCCTGTTAATCCCCTTTATTTTTAAGGATCACATGAATGTGATGAAAAGAAAATCCAGGCTGGGCCACAAGGCAAAAGGTGATCACACCTGCTTTTGGATCACAAAACAGGTCACCAACAAGAGATTCTGTTAATAGTCTCATGCTTTTTACTAGAGAAGACCACTAATTTTAGTTATTTAGGTGGAACTCCTAAACTTTCTTAAATAAAGCAGTTTCCTATTGGGGAAGGTTCAAATCAGTAAAAATTTAAATGAAAAACATGCATTACAGTGAAAAAAAGTTACAAACTTAATACAGTAAGAGCAAAAAGAAAAAAACAACACATGGTTGAGACACTCCAGAATTCATGTAGCTGATCAGGACACAGATCCAAAATCAAACATCCATTAGGCAACAGATCAAAATGATGCTTCTCAGCCTATCTTCACTGTACCGGTGGTAACACATGATTCCCTACAGGTACAAGCTTTCGGTTTCTATTTGCAAGACAGAAGCAGCTGAGTGCCACGTGGTAGTGGTTAAATTAAGCATGGAGTTTTAATAAAGGAAAGGTGACTGTAATATGATAAGGTCAATCTTCAACACCACGATGCTTCTGCTTGGTTTCTCAATCTGCGTCGTCCTCTGACTCCTCCTCCTCTGCTGTCTCCAGCCAGGTGAGCCACTGGTTGACCTGACAGAGGGAAAACAAAGTGGAAAAATTCCTGTCAGTCTCGTGCAAAATAAAATGTCTTGATAAAATAAAGTGTGTGATCTGATGTTTATGAATAACTGAGGATATTCCGCCACACACATTAAATAGCATAGCTTGAGAGCAATCCCATCACTGCAAAAACCCATACTGTACCTGGAATAAAGCTTTTCCTTTTCCAGGGAATTCTTGGGTAATATCTTCTTTCCATGCGAGGAAGGCTTCTTCTTCAATGATCTCCATGTCGTAGAAGTTGACAAAGTAGCGCAGCAGCATGCCTTGGTGGAAAGAATTTTTTTTAAAAAGCATTAATGAATGTTTCTACTTAAAAACAAGCAAATTTGTTCTACTAGCAATGTATGATAACCTAAACCTTGATGTGTTGCTTTAGTAAGAAACTAGCCTTTCATAAGGGAAACTGTAGAAGTATTTCTTGTGCATCCAAATCACTATTTTAGCCGGTGCTATTGTACTTCTAACTGGACAGCATAGATACAGATACAACAATACCTGAGAGTTTTACAATTTTCAATGGCAAACCATTTACCATTACTATATAATAACACACATTGGGCTACATGCAGGTTGATTTTTTTTCCCAGATCCAATTTTTTTGTTTGACAGTTATACATTATAATATTGCATAAATGTGGCCCATATCAGACTCCAGTCTGAACAGTCTGCAGCCTGAAAGTGACCCGCATGTGTAGAAGAATAACACGAGGTTACAACAGCGTGACCATATCAGAGCCACAGAGGTTAGCTCCTACTTGCTAACGCAGTTTTTTCCCCATTACTAGTTCCAGTTCAACTCGGTTTGGCCATGCTCCGTTTTCCATTGCATATAGTACTAGGGCTGAATGATTAACTGCATTTACGATATTATTGTGATGTAATAAAACAAGATTTTCTAATCGCAAAGGCTGCAGTTACACTCTGGTCACATGACACCCCAGACAAAAGCAGTCTGACGAAGTTGATGCATCGTCTGCACTTTACACTGTACCTTGCGTTCTTGTTGAACAATGGCCTTAAGCTTGACAGAAGCTGACATTACAGAAACTTTAGAGTCACACAGGGAATGAAAGTAGCACCCGCCACTACAGTAACGTCGTGGTAGGGGTGGGTGAAATCGTCAGGCCAGAAAGATACTTATAGTAAGGTGAGTGTGGCGATCGGCGTCAGCGTCACACACAGCCACCAGTCAGCTCTGTAAATATCTGTGATAACAGCGTTTCAAACCAAACTCACAAGTCTGAAAGAGGCCCAGTCTCTCTTGAGTTACAGCCAGTGCACTGCTCACCAGCATCGGAGAACTCCGGTGTTGTCGGAGAATTACTAAGCTTGCCTATTAAACACAAGAGTTGTCACTTTGTTTTATCTTCGTGGCCAACTTTTGAATTGAACGCCAAACGGAGTATTTTTTGTTTGCCTACTGGGATACAGAAAGATGGACTCCTAGGAGATTTGAACTGGGATAAGGACACTATTGCTGATTGAACTGTGTGTTTTGTATTGAGTGCTTACTGTGGTGAGTTTTTTTTGTGGTATGTAGGTAGGCTGACAAGAGCTTAAAAATTAATCGCATATTAAATCGCAATATTGATAAAAAGAAAGAATCACAATTAGATTTTCCAAAATTGTTCAGCCCTAGATAGTACCCAGTGATAGTACCCCTCAATGTAGCTGGTCGTCATAGCAACTCCACACCCACCTGCTGCAACGTGAAAGTCAATGCGACACACACACACGAAAAAAAGTACTTTGAAGCAGGTCCAACTTTTCTACAATGGAAAACCAAAAAAAGGTGAGTATAGTTGAGCTGGTACCGTGCAGTGGAAAGGGGGTTTAATTTTCACGGGAGATTCCCGTATTTTATTGTCCTCTCACAGGTCATATTCCTCCTGAATTATGACAAGTGGTCACAACTTTCTGTCCTTTTCATTACGGTTTCTCACGCTGCCTAGCTAACGTTACACTCCCTCTCTCGCTCTACTGCGTCCACTGGGACAAGTAGCAGGCACGTAACTCAGAAAAGAGCTTGTAGTCCGGTGGATTTCAGGTGTAAGAAAGGGAATTTCTGGGTAGCTGATAGCAAGGTAGAGGGTAGAGGTAGAAAAAAAACAAAAAAAGAGCCACAGATTTAATACTGGCTTTTTGCAGAGCTTTTTCATTTCTCGTGTCTCCGTCTTCAGCAGAAATGTGACAACAGCTGCTCTACAGTGACGTCAAAGTCGCATCAATTCTGACCCGAGTGTCCAGACTCAGGTCGCATTTAAATATGTCCGATCTGTATCGGATTTGGACCACATATGGAAGTGGCCCAATTTCTAACTGGAAAAGATCAGATTCCATGTGACTTGGCCTGTTCACACTGTCATAAAAAGATCAGACCTGAGTCACATATAGGCAGCCATAAACATCTGACCCAAAAAAAAGGATAAAATGATTAACTGGTGGGACATTTTGCTGTTGTCAGTGCTCTCTGGTGGACAAACTATGTAATGGAGACATTGTTTCTAAACTATCGCAAACTTATTACTGCAAGGTCTTTTGACTTTTTGGATGACACATACACAGATACTGACATATTTGCAATAAGTTAACATCTATATCTATCTAGCTCTAGTAGACTGTCAACAATTTGGGGGAACTGTACCTTTAGGGAACCCGCTGGCGTTGCAGTGCACCTGCAGGGCGTAGAGGGCGCTGACCTGCAGCTCCGTATGGTCATGCAGGAACTTCTGCATGACGGGCTTGAAGGCCAGCAACAGTTGTTTCTCCTGCTCCAGCTGCTCTTTGGAAGGAGCTGCCAGCTGCTCATCGCCCTCCGTCATGCACAGCTCCTGGGAGATGTACTGGAGGAAACTGGGAAAAGATCACAAGACAAATGTTCATTACAGTCAGATCATTTCCAAAATGTGGTCATGCATTTCTGCAATTTATACACCTAACAGTAAATAAAACACCATCATGAGTTGAGCCTCCTCATGTTTGAGTCCAAAACGCCCAGATCTGCCTAATGTTAGCGCTGCTATGCTATGTCATTAGCAACTATTTTGATAATTGATTAATCTTAAGTTATTTCTCAAGCAAAGACGACAAACATTTGGTGGTTTCAGCTTCTCCAATGTTTATTATTTTATTGCTTTTCTCTGTGTAAAATCATTGTAAACTGAATACATTTAAGTTACCAAATTTAAAATAAAGGTTATTTTTCACTCCTCGCATTTTATAGACCAAACGACAAATTGATAATAAAAAATATATAGTTATCACAGCCCTAAGCAATGGAAATGCAAACGATGCACTGCAACTTTCCTGTGAATATTTGGTCACAGAAAAAAAAGCTTGAAACACAGACCAGGTTTTTCACTGTTCTTGTGCTAAAATGTTAATTTTAAAATGTAACCACTGAACTTTAACTGAGGCAATCACACAGAAGGTGTCATGCATTGTTTAATGTCAGTGTTCTTTAAAATAAAGTGCTGTATATTTACCTGGTCATGAGGATGTTGACAAAGCCTTTATCAGTGTGAAGCTTAGGAGAGATGTTGTCTTTAATCCACTTGTAGATTGACTGTGGAGAGGGGTCTGCCTTTATTTGCTTCAGCAGCTCCTTCTCCAGCTTCAGCAGCGGGAACAAGAAGCTCAGGCCCTTCCCCTCCAGGATCTCCAGCATGCGGTCCTTGTTTTGATCGATCTCTGCCAAGACGAACAAATCAGTTATTCAGAGGGGGTTGTAATGGACAAAGCCTGTTGCAGCAGGATGTATCAGGGCAGAAGAGCAGGATTTTTTAAACGTTTGTCAAGATTTCATCAGTTGGATGATGAGTAGTTTATGTTTATGAATGTAGCAACTTCAATGGCTATGTGAACAACAGGCAAATGAGAGAGGTTGAAAGGACAAAGTACCTGGGAGCATCTTCTGCATGTTGACCTTGCTCTGCTGGAAGAGGTCGGTAAGCCACTCACGGTCCTTCAGCTTGGCCGTCTGTTGCAGGCAGAGCAGGAAGAGGGGAAAGTGAGTGCCGTTCTCCAGGGGGTGAGCCAGCTCCGCCACGCTCACCAGCTCTGCTATGATGGCCCGAGCTGCAAACTGGGCCAGGTAGGACTTCACCAGGGGCACGTCCAGCTCGATCTTAGGGCACTGGTCCAAGACATTAAGGAAAGCCTGCACACATGGGGGGAAATGCCAGAGCATGAATAATGTTGCAGCCCTCTTCTGGGCTCATCAGTGACAAATATGTTACAGCAACCTCCATGGGCACTGACATAAAATTATGTCAGATGGCTTTGCTTGCTCTCCTTCTAAGCAAATCCCTAAAATATTGTGGTGGATTTAATAGATGCAGTGATTTCTAGTAGAGACCAGAAACTGCTACTGCAACCGAGTACCTTTATTACTTTGTAATTTATCAATTTCAACTTCAAAACGTTAACTGTTTGTGTATCAGTCTACTATGAATGTGAAAAACAATGAATGTTGGATGTGTGTACCTGCATGAAGTTCTCTCCAGTAATGAGGCCCTCAGTGCGAAGAGTGTGGATCAGAGTGCTGGCATGCTCCTTGTCCTCATCAGGACGGTCCAGGGAACACACAACGATCTTACTCAGCATCTCTGGCAGGAAGTGCTTGGGAGCCCTCATCTCTCGCACACCGCTCACAGCCTCAGTCAGGTTCTTACTGTTCAAGTACTCGGTCATAATCGCCTCCTGAAGTGAAGATTTAAGCGCATAGAAATGAGCTGTGGCCAGTCTGATAAACAAATATGAAACATGCTGATTTCTGCTGTCAACAGCTGTGACAACTCAGATATGCAGGCTATAAGTCAGGGGTATTCAATTAGAATTCAAAGAAAAAATTTCCACTTTTTTCCTTAATCAAAGGTCCGGAACATCATTACTATTAACTTGCGTCTAAATTTGAGTAAACTAAAATAAAGTGCCTAATTTTTTTTTTTTTTTTTTAGAAAAAAATGAAATAAAAATTGTAGCTTGAAGTGGTAAAGTCTTAACCAATTTTATAATAAAATGAATGCCTCCTCTTCTCTTTCATTCCCTCTTATAAACCACTTTCCTACTTTCTCTTGTTCAGTGAGAAACATGAGCTCTAGCTTGTCCTGCCAGCTATCATTGGAAATCTATGAGATATTCTGGTTCTAAACGGCTCGTGGGAGGAATGTACATGTAAAAATCTCTACTTTCTAGTGAAATGTCTTTTCTCTTTCGCCTCCTCTCTCTGTGTGCAGTGTTTCCCATATGTTCATTTACTTGTGGCGGCCGCTACAATATCAATGCTGACTGCCAGAGATTGATTTTCATTTTTTTTTAATAAGCCTATTTAAAATCGTATTTGATTGCAGAGCGCTGTAGCTCGTTCGCGCAGCACGTCCTCTCGCTCGTCCCTCTCTCTCACCCATACCTCTTTCGCTCTCTCTCCCTCATGGAACACCGCTGAACAAATCTGTCCATCATGACGCTGTCAGTGTCGGAGATCCACCTTAAAAAAAGTTACTAGTCAGCATGCAAGGAGCCTGGCTAATAAGGAGAGCTAAGTTAATGTTGGAATGGAAGGCTACCACGCTGTATATAGCTGGTAGTCAATATTCCTTCAGCGGCTGGGTCCGAATCCGGACCGCAGTCCGCCATTAGTGACCTCTGCTATAAGTGTTTTAGTTAGCGGAACAGTAATCTGCACTGACATGCTTGTACTGGTCGTGGACCAATCGCAACACACAAGTGCTACTTTTTAAAGATAAGCTGCTAATGATTGTCTACTGAGAGACAAAGCACCTTCTTAGGGATGGGTTTAGGAAAGAGCAATGTGTTCTAGTCTAACAGGCTGGTGCTGTAAGGAATGCATTAAAACAACCTATTGCCCCAACCTATGTTTTCTTACGTATTGCTCCTCCTTACTGCATTCCTCGCTGCTTTTCTTGTGCCCAATCAAATGTGAGAGCAATATACCATTACTTATACCCTGCAGCAGTTCTAGACTGAACACAGTGAAAGATGCACAAGTTTTGTTCTGCCTACCGTCATTTTAAGTAGTTCTTCCCTAGCTGGAGGTGGTTTCTTGTTTGTCTTCTGAGGTTTCTCTTGGATGGGCGGAGGATTGGTCTTCAGGCCAAGCTGTGGAGGCTGAGGCAAAGGGCCATGTGATTATTTACACTGAAATAGTTCCACCAAGAAGCCGTAACATTGTAAGATGATTGGATTTGGTAAGGCCCTCATATTCACATTATCTTTTAAAACTTTTCTCTATTCTTAAATTGTGCTTTACTGCATATCTATGATTATGTTAGTTAAACTAAGCTAGTAGCAAAATGCAATTAAGAGAGTGTCTCTCACCTGTCCCAGAGGTGGGGTTTGAGTGCGAGGGGGCTGGGCACTGGGAGGCATCATGGTGGGGATCTGTGGCTGGAGCTTGGGTACCTGGTTCTTGTTGAGGAGGAATGACTGAGCAGGTCTGAGGCTGATCTGTGCGTCCATGAAGTGTCACAAACATGGAGAATAGAATACATTAGTCATGGCAAGTCTTTAAAATATTTAAAAGAAACAAAAATTCTGCATATTGGCTAAATCCATGCCCTCATATCTCATAATCGCAGTCAGTGGACCGGCTACTAGTTTGAAGAAAAGAGGAGAAGAGTGGAGGAAGAACAGGAGAAAGATGGAGATTAAAGACAGAGTAAAAGGTAGAAGAAAGACTGGTAGCAGGTTGTATTCCTCAGAATAACGCGTCTTTTTATAATCACTGGGCATGTAGACTTCAACACTGGCAGGTAGGCCTGCACAATCCAGCCAACAATTCTAATGATCATCCTGTACCTTCTGCAGTTTCTTATCTGCAAAAGTTTTGCCTCAGTGCAACATGGTGTTCTAGTTACCTCATCTGCATTGAGCTGTCCTTTCTTGCTGAAACGTGGAGGCATGTCCTTGGACTGGACCTGCTGCTGGGCCATATGGTTCTGGTTCTGGTTGAGGAAATGCTGGTTCTGAACCTGTCGACAGTCACATGGGCATAGAGGGTCACATTTTTTTTAAAGTTGTGACCCTTTGGATTTTTAAGAAATGTCAAATCATTGTAAGCCTGACTAATTTTAATTACCATGTCCAATATTGGCAGGATTACCTGGTTGGACTTGACAAAAGACTTTGGCCCCATGTCAAACTGTGACTGTGGTGGAGGGGCAATGTGGCCACTGTGGCCATTGAAGAGCGGGTTGGTGCGATGGCGTCCCATAGTGGGCGAGTACCTATCCTGAATAACCCCAGGACCAGTTCCAATACCACTTCCTGAGGAAACAGTACAAAGATGTTAGCAAGGATTTTATACAGAGTGAGTCCAAACAGTAGAAACATTGGATTGTAATATAAAATGGCCTTCCCAAGGCCATAACAAAACAACCATTTGGATCACTTTATCATCATAATATTCACCACAACAACTACACAAATTGTTTTTTCTTAAGGTAAGTGAGACATTTTTAAAGAACTTTATTATGCCCATAAGATAAATATGTTAATTTTTAACACAGGCAACATTAAAATGAAATGAAAAGATAATGTGATATGGCTTCACAGGTTATGATACCAAAATGAACAAACCCCGGTACCCAAACATACCCGGCATCTGTCCAAACATATCGGCCAATCCCCCAAGAGTCTCCCTGTCTAGTTTCACTCTGTTGGGCATGAAGGGGCTTTCCAGGAAGAAGTCCATCCTCATCCCCTGAGACATGGGTGCTGGAATGAAAACACCCAAATCCTACAGCAACACAGAACAGAGCTGGTGTCATAATGCCTAATAACATGGTTACAAATCTAATCAAATATAACTAAAGAACATACACTGAAAACTAAATATTCAGTGCTAATCTACATTATTGTTATCAAACCGGAGACTTAATTACATTCTGTGCAATCTTTATCAGGACATTGTCCTGCTGACTCCTCACAAATTGTTGCTTGCTGACGTGCAGAAACCGGTTCTTTGTAAGGGAGAGAGGGTTAACGGGTTAAGTTTAACATTTAACACATGCATGCCTCAACCTTCTGATGTTGGACATTAATCATCCCAAAATGTGGGCGATCTGAGCACAATTATTTCACTTGACTCACTTTCACTGCATCCTGACGGATCTGGTTAATCGTCTTTGGTCCGTTGTCGATGAAAGCCTTGCGGGGGACCCAGTTGTTTTCTCGCAGTTCCACTGTGTCTTGCAGCAGGAAGCGGATCCTAGCGGGCAACTCCTTGTTGTTCATTAAGGATCGCATACGGCCAAAGTACTGATCCATTAAAGACTGGAGAAATGATGGAGAGGGGAAGTGAGGACAGGCAGTGCTCACACATACAGTATAGCAGCAAACCTAAGTTGTCACTGGCTGTGAGCCAAGTGGGGTGTTGGATGAGATTGTGTCCAGGCAGATGATGGGCTTAGCCAGGAACAGAACTGACACAGTTGACCCAGGCAGGACCAGAAAAGAGACAGGTAGAGTTAAAAAAACAATAAAACCCTTGGCAGCTAAACCAAAAATGTAATAAATGTCTGATTTTTGTGTACTACTCTGATAAGCTTATAGAAATTGTGACTTATTAATTGAAGCTTTCAGAGTTTTACTCCTGCACGCAACAGCATAAGTAACTGGCTGACATATAAATAGGTTGTACATAAGTGTTTGCAAGATTTCTCTGTGAGTGTTGACACGTTCCACACACACAAAGCCATATACAGCCTCTGCAGATGATAATGATCCTATGAAAGTCTAGAGCCATTACCTTTGCTTTCTCATGGTCGAGTCTCGGCCCTACTGTCCTCATTATCTGACAGAGGCACTCCAGATCCTCCCCCATATCCTTGAGCTGGACTCTCTTTTTCTTTTCCAGAAGCTTCAGAAAAGATCAATGAGAGAAGAAAGGCAGGGGGGGTCATTCGAGGTACTGTTTTTATGAAGGTATGTAGTACTTTTTTGAGTCTAACTTCCTGTTACAAAATTAGAAGTAGTGCCTTCAAAACGGACGTGAATTTCAAACACACAAAAGGAAACAAACAAGAGAGCTCATGTACTGTTTTGATGCACTTATGAAGGATAGATTCATGGATGAGGTCGAGTTTGCCAAGTTCCCCGATGAATTTAATGTTGCCAAGCATCTTGATCTTGGCAATGGCACGCTGCTCCTCCTCTTCAGAAGTAAGAGGGTTGTCATGTTTGTCATAGACTGAAGTGAAAGGAGGAACAGGAGTTAGTGCAGGACAGGGTATGGGTGAAGTGAGCTACTGAAATACTATACATAGATACACAAAGACATGAACTTACTTTCAACATTTCTGGTGCGGTTTTCAAATTCATCTTGAAGTTTGGAAATCAGCAGTCTTCTGAAGGTCTACAATAATAAAAAAATAAATATAAAAACATTAGCCAAGAAATATCAAAGAATGCCAATAAGAGCACAGATTGCAAAAAAGGAGGCGAAGAATGAGTTTCATTTCATTTTGAAGGAGTTACTATTGACAACAAAATAATCATGAAGAAAAATTATCAGCTTTTTAATCAGCGTGAGTAAGAGTGGTACCGATGGTTTTAGTATTGCCTGCTCAGCAGAAATGGCAGCGGTGAGGTAACTGTGGCAGGATTGAATATGTATTCAACTTTCTAGCAGAATGTAAACAGACACTTACTGTGCTCTGCTTTTGGGATGTTTGGATCTCAGATGAAGGGCCATCAAAGTTTGGTGCGTCCTCTGCCAAGCGCAGACATAGCTGAGCATAGAGCGAGCTATACTTCGGCTCTTCTAGGGCTTTGTCTACAATCTAAACCACAGAGAGGGAGGAGAGAAGGGAGAAACCAGAAGGACCACTCGGGTCATTAAAACATGTAGTGTATGGGTATGAGTCACTCAGAGCAGCCTGCTAAGAATGGAAGAATACATTTCCATAGTAAAACTGTACGCTTACCAGCAAGATGATTCCTTTAAGGACGAGTTTTGAATCTACGCCCACGTTCAGGAGCTCAAGGCATAGCTTGTCAAACTTCTCAGGCGTGAGTTTGTTGAGTATGCTAGAAAAACAAAACAAGGGAAGGGAGAGGCAGCAAGATAAGGAGATCAGTATGTTTATGTAAGATCAGGATGTTGGCATAAAATATCGTCATCAAGAGGCTTTCCCATACGTTTAGTTACATGTGGCGATGTACCAGAGCTTGTTTCCACCAGTGCGGTTTCTCCCTCTTTTCATTTTTTAAATAGCCTAATTTTCTGTGCTCTAAATTAATATAGTCACCTATTGTCTACATCTATGATCACCTTTGTCTGACATTTAAAGTGTCTGTAAGGGCTTAGGTAATTATATTGCACTGGTTATTTAGAAGTCTTATACTTGTCACAGAAACCTACATTCTCCTCTAAAAAAGCACAACAGTCTCAGACTGATGAAAAACAGGTTTATTAATTGTCGCTGTATCAATCCGACAAGGGTATTAAGGACATCAACTTGCAAAGCAGTTGATTTGAAGCTCAGTGTTCGTTAATGTTAAGTCAGACCTAATTATTGTTTTACAATTCATTATGTCTCAGTTGTTTCCATCAACCATTTTATAATTCTTCACCGCTTAAGCAATCATTCACACTTCTGTTCAAAGCTGCACATTCACTTGAATTGCTGTGTCACAGTGCAACAGAGCCAATTAATAATGATTTCCAAATCCACAGGCTTTGTTTACTAAATCTCATTATCCACACTGGCTTGCTCATTCTTCACTGGCTTTGATTTTACTGAGTTCGTAGCATTCTGCCAGTTTGGGAGTTCATGTTCAACGTCTTCATTTTCTAAACATGATATTAGAAAGGCATGAAGGAGATCCAGTGGTTGCAGCTCACCAAAGATCACAATGATTCATTTCTTTAGGACTTTACCTGTTATTTTTTGGGATGTAATAAAATAGGATAGCAGCACAAATGTGATCTAAAGCTGGCTTAATTGTTGTACATAAAGTAAACATATGCAGTAGTTTACTTTGTTTATCTGATGTCAGATATAGAGTCCAATGTCTGCGGAGGCCACAAGCTAGCCAGCATTCCTGAGGAAAACACTGTCATCACTTCATATTTTGTACTTGTAAACATCACCTGATACAGAGGGGAACAGAGCCTAAGTGCCTTTAGCAAAGCACATGCCATCTTAATGACGGCAGAACTATGCAACTCAACACTCTGTCCCCTAGAACTCACAAAATCTCCAACAATACATGAGCAGCAGAAAATCATGCAAGACACAATTGAATCTTTAAACCAATTAGGGCTATTGAGAAAACCGCAATATTGCAATACCGCACTACTGACAAGCCAACTGCCACAACTGCAGGCATGCTTCCATGGCTTAGGCACTTCCCCAATTTCCCTTTGTTTGTTTCCAACACTAGTGGCATAGCCAGTAAATAAATACTCTCAACAGCAAGCTCCTCACCCATGTCACTCACCTCACCAAACCTCTGGATCTCATCCTTTCCCGTAACGATCGTGAATACAATAAACAAGTCTGTTTTTAAACACTGTCATGATCTTTGTCATTTAACAAGCAGCAATATACCTACTAATGACTAGGGCTGGGCAATACAATAATTATTGCAATATAATTTTCCACAACAATATGAAATATGTTCAATACATCATCAAGAAAGGTTTATTTAATTCATTTAAATCAGGAAGAATTAGGAATTAATTTTTGTATTAAGATATTTAATTTGTTGAGGAAAAGGGACAGAAAGATGATTTACTAATCATGTTTAAAAAAAAAAAAGATTTGATCATAATTGCCTTGAATATTCTACCTCAAATTTGTGACGCAATCCACTGTTTGGCATCAAGTGTCATGTTCTGACTATAAAGAATAGTTTAATCACACATTTAACCATCTGGTTTCTTCAATTTTCACTCAGGATCAAAAATCCGCCTTTAAACCTGAAAGAAATAATGTTTATAACATTTATCGTGATAATTATCTATAATCAAATGACATATTAAAAAAAATATTGTGATAATATTTTTGGCTTTGTCACCCAGCCCTACTAATGACCTAACAATGAAGTGTATTTACATAGAACTCAAAATCAGCATAAATGAAGTATTTTGCTAAACAACAAAAAGGCCTTAATACTGCATAATACCTGCTGCCGAGTCACTCTAAATCACTGCAGGGGAAATCCCTTCACTGTGACAGCCCTTAACTCAACCTGATCTCAAGTCCTGTAACCTTTGTCCAAACCACTGTTGCGATATTGTTGCTCAAACATTTCTTTACATTCTGTAAGCCAAACAACACCTCACTGTTGATCAGATGGATTTTGTAAATTATGCTAGAACTGGACCCTGCTCACAAATGAAACGGGAAAAATCTATCTGGGTTAGTTAAGGAGGAGGTAACAAAAAAAGGGTGTTTTTTGTTCCTGGGCATGGATAATTAACTCTTCTGATATGCATAGGGCTTAAACCTTACCCCCTCACTTTCCTGAAGATTGCATCGTGACGCTCTTTTTCGTTGCTGGAGTTGACATCTCGTCTAGTGCTTCGTGAAGGAACCCATCTCTGAACGCTTTGCCCTGGGGTTTTCCCCAGGAACTCGCTGCAGACACACACATAGAGAGACTGAGTAATACTGAATATATGACACCATGGCTGCTACAGAAAAATACACATATGCCTTAGCAATTCAGCTGACACAAACTAAATGCTTACAATCCTTATACAATACCTACAAGTGACTGCAAACTCATACTACAAATGCTGCACTACCCGGTCCATCTATCTTACCAGCCCAACTCACACAGTAGGACCACAGTAAGTCCCTTAATGCCTCATCTTATTATTTACTTAAAATAATATTCAGGTTTTGGGTAGAGATAAAAATCAGCCAAAAGAAATGCTTTGCATTAAGTGTGAGTGCTTTGTTGCCAGTGTTGGGTATTTTAAACCCCTTCCTTTTTATCCTTTGTTGTAAAATTATGCCAGACTGCCTGGTTGGTAAGCACGCATACACTATCTGCAGCTGAGTGACGTTGTAGGACTTCTGGGTGTTTTTACAAATTACAAATAAAATATGTAATGGAATTCAGGCCCTCTAATCAAACAGTGTTTATGTAGTGGGGGAGACTATAAACAATAGTCACTGTTGCCTGCTAATAATTAAATCACTATCCATTAAGTCTACTCTAGAAAAATGCCAGATGACAAACCTGTTGCCGACAGTCTTGGGATAGTGCTGAGGTGCACCCCTACCACCTCCTCCCCCCGAAGAAGCACTGTAGAAGAAAACACAATGAGGGAAACAAATTAGGTACATTGCACAAGATGGAATGAGCCTGTACCTTTACATCATAGAAAGCTACTTATTTATTGCACTCCGTATTCATTTAATCTATCTATGCTGAAGACATTGAGGAAAGAGAGCCCTCGCCTACAAGGGAGATTAATTACCCCCCAAAAACGCAAAGTAAAAACAAATCTATAATAAGAATACAATACTATCGGCCATAAAGATTTAAATGTCTTTATTAAACGTGTTGTGAATTGGGTGAAGTAGGTGTATCCTTTGGTTTAGGACAATCATTTAGGTTTTATAACTGCAGGAAAAAAAACACATTAAAACCCTGTCAGTTACCAGAAAATCAATAAAGAAGTTCAAAGTAGAAACTAAACAGGAGTGATGGCTAGGTCTGTCCAACAGCTTCATGAATAACCATTTCATGATGTGTTTTTAAGTGACACACAATCACAATCAGTTGTTTGAGAGCCAGAGATGCAGCTTCAGGAATAAAACTGCACACATTTCTAAAGCACTAAAAAGCACTTTAAACTGTGTCTCAAACATCTGTGGATTGACATTGGTTAATTAACTACCAAATAAATACATTACCTGATAAGCATTCATTTGGTTTTCTGTTTGTCATAAGTTTTTCTACTTCCACCTCTTATTAAGAAGTGGGGCAGCTTGGTTATATTAGCTGGAGGCTAATTTTCAATTGACAAGTGAGTAGGTTTTCTAAAAAATTTACCACAGCTCTGCAGTAGTTTATGCCTTTGTAACTGGCCACTGTTGGCAAATTACTATTGTGATGTAGCCTAATGAATATATACATCATGCTAACAAATTCAATAAGCTTAATGTTATAATAACTTTTTCCTTAAAGGTGGTGCTGTGAATCTAAATTATCAAAAAGTTAAACTAATGGTGATTGTTTTCAGTTATGATCTTAAGACAAGTGATTACATCATTTCAATGGCCAAAACATTGTATAAAGCAAAAAAGCTAGGGCTGCATGCACAGTTTCATGTGCAGTGGAAAAGCAGAACAGGTTATTCTTCATAGTGTCTGCTCTGCTGTCTGATCAGAGACGCTATACTTTAGGAATACTCAAATATTTGCGATGTGGAACTGCAAGTCAATGCAACATGTTGGTTGGTGACTGGGGCTTATTTGTATATCCAGGTCATCTGCAAGCCTTGACAAGTTATATTCAATGCATTTATGAAACATTTTAAAGATCAAGACAACCAATTTGCCAACTGCCAAATAACATGAAAACAGAATTTTGTGTAACCATCTGAAAAGGTGCACCATAAAACTGCAACCTTAAAACCCTCCAAACTGCCCTTTACATTTCACATACAGTATCCCACAGTATTTAAAGCCTCACTTCAGACATTTCAAAACTTCAACCAGGATGCGAGACATCCTGTTTACAGTGACTATATACTGTGAACTGGGTGAATGCTGCCACCACCAATGTACAACCAAAAGGACAGAAATCCTCTTATGTCTACCCGACCCCCCTTTTCAAAAGGTTTCACAAAGAAAAGTGTCTGACAGCCATTTTGAGCTTTCCCACATCCTGCTTTGTTCTTAAGGCCGGAAGTCCCTGCCCAAAATGCTAGCAGAGGGCTAACCATGAAAAAAAAAAGAAAAGGATTTCCATGTTGGCATTTCCTGTTCAAGCTTTGGTTTATTACCTGAAACGAGAAGCACCCCCTTCTGCAATCACACTCTCCACTTTGGCGGCTTGACAATGAAGAATACTCAAAAGAATAAGAATATTAGGAAGGGAGGGGGAAAACGGTGCTGGGGAAAAGAAAAGGGAGTGCAATTAGTAACTGCATCATGGGGGTTGGGAAACATCATCATTAGCTCTGATGTTCCTAACCATACGTTAAACATGGCACCATGAGTTACCCAACGTCATCTATGGACAACGTCAATTTGCCAACTTGGCTTGATAAACAGTTCAGTAGACAGGTCTTTGTTATAATTACAGGCCTTGGCACTGACGAAAGATCCAATTATCAAAACAAACCTCTTACCAAAGTACATTTTAAACCAATCATTTCCACACTGCCCATGTTTTAGTTGTCTGTTGATGCGCTTTCTTAGCACAATGGCATCAAACGCCAAAACCAAGAAATCTGCTCGTCTTTGCTCTGCTTCAACAAAGCAAAGGTGCGTCAGCTAACCGGCTAATGCTACCCGCTAACGCGAACTAATTAGCTAGCTATGTTGCTAAATCCACAAGTTAGCTAGCTACGTCACGACATCGGTCAGATATTTACCACATATGAGTAACCTGGATTGTTTTACAGAATTTAAAAATGACTCAGTTATATAAATGTATGGCAAGATAACGTTACATTTTTTGCAGTAATACTGGAGTAGTGTTACTGTCTAATCCGAGATGTTTTGTTTTAGTTTGCTATTTTAACTGAAAACAAGACTGGTCTGTTAAGTTAGCCTAAAGTTAACGGTAACAACATCATGATGCAGTGAAATGGGGCAGGGCTGCGTGGTTAGCCGCTAATGTTTCCAGTCGGCTGTGCTTGTATCGCCATCCCGTCATGGCTTAGTTAGCAGGACTGGACAGAAGGATTTAAGGCCATTTTTTGAAGTGCTCATGGCCTGTAACCTGTGCAATGTAACACTTATAATATTAGCTAACATTTAAACAATGCATTACATTTTTTCCGTGCAAATATTAAGAGAAGCTACGCGACGACGCCATTTTCTACTTGAATGTCAATCAGCTGAGGCATCGTTAAGCTAGGCTATCTGCCGGCTCCTAAACCAATATGCTATAGTTAGCTTTAAACAAGCTGCAGTTAGACGTTAGTATCTTAGCTTGCTAGCTAGCAGAAGCCATTTTGGATGAGCCGGTACGGGTTTGTAAGGGAGAAAAATTTGCCTTACCTTTACCAAAGCAACTTCAGTTTTATATTGTTGTGTGACTACCAAAGAAGAAATAAGACAGTTGTAAAAGGAATGCGGGTTATGCGACGGATATCAGGGCTAAAAGCAGGAAGATGGCCGCACAAAAACACACATCAATCCCTTGCTTGCTGCCTGGCTTGTTTGCGTTAGCTAGCTGGTAGGGATCTCAAAAGCTTGATGGTGACAGAAAAGTCATCAATTTGCATTGGTCACGTATTTTGTTGCCGTGTCAATTCTGGCCAATGACAAGGAAGATCTGTTTTTAGGGCGTTCCAAGTGGCGCATATTATCCAATGAGAAGCATCTTGAAATGAAAGAGGCCTCCTCCTTTAGTTGATTGACACGCAATTTAACATCTGCAGTGCGTGAAGAGATATTTGTCATTTACTCAAATTAATGGAGATAAAGGCAATAAAGTAGTACTCGTATAACCGGTGTTGAGAGAAACAGCATTTCGATCCTCTATATATCCTGTACATACCGAAGAACTGACCATAAAGTTGACTTTAAACTCAGAAATCAGAACCAGAAAGAGCTTTATTGCCAATTAGTATTTGACATCTATCGGTAATTTGCTATGGTGATTAGGTGCTTGATATGTACATACAGTTGACATAAAAATTTAAAAATATATAAATATGAAATAAACAGATGCAAGTTCTAATAGAATTTTAGAACAATGTGTCAAAAAAAAACAAAACAAGGTGGCAAAGTGGGTTACATGTGTCCCTGTGCCATAATGCAAGGGGAGAGGATTTGTATTTTATATAAATGTAAAATTGACAGAAACTGACTGGTGAACCCAGTGAACCTAACATGTTTTTGATGGTGGAGGAAACCCACACAGACACAGGGAGAACATGCAACTCCACACAGAAAGGCCAAGATGACCTGGGTAAGAATAATAAGCAATATGTGCTATATGGCAGTTTATGCAGTGATTTTCAAAACTATTTACATCATACTTTCATATGCAAAGATTTACAAATAACAAATCCTATTAAGAACACAATCAGTTAATAATGTTTACAAGTATTTCAGTGATAACAACAGCAACAATGATAATAACAATGTTTATAAAAACATCCTTGCTTATATTTATAATATGAGCTGAAGTTGTTTAGGGAAAATGCACTGAAATAGCTGCAAATAAGTCCTACATTTGAGCATTATTATTACATACCTATGAATAACACAAATTTACCTTGGAGACTTGCACTATATTATCTGATTGTCTCATTATTTTAATATTTTATGGGTTATGGCATATTGTAACTGTGGACCCTTCAATAATAGTTACAGTCCTGTATTGCTTTTTCACTCTTTATACTTTAATTTGGTCATATAGCACATAACACATAGAAAGATTTCACTTCACATCAGCCTGAAAAACACTTTCTGACTGGTATGACCCATATGTCAAATTTCATGATTTTTTTTGGATTGTCCAAAGTTGATGCTGACTATCAAATATGGCTGTCTCTAAAACCATCTATTGCTTTTGAGTGTTTATGTTTGGATTCATCTTTGGGCAGGGATCAGTTTAGAAAAGGTAAATGAGTGCGTCAGCAACTTATGTGGCAAGCTTATATTTTATTGGTTTCTTGAGAAGAAACTATTTGTATACATAAAGTGTCTTTATATGTCCAAATAAATAAGACATGCAGTATAGCTATAGGCCAGTGTATACTGTATGTAAGAACATAAGGTCTGCCATGCCACAAATTTCCCTTGTTTCAGGTATCACCTGGAAAAGTGTCAGTATCGTGAAAAAAAGATCACTGCACTTGTATTACAAAAATGAAAGAGCAGCTTTTTGGAGAAGTAATCTTATTTGACTTTATTGAAGAGTATTAACCAAATAACACTAAAACATGTGCGTACCATATAAACCATATATTCAGAAGTACTTAAAATAAGACTATAAAATGTAGCACAATCTTAATCCTAGGCCTTAGTTTCCCTAAAGTTACTTCATGTTTAATACTGAGGAATCAGTACTCACAAATACTCCAGTTTTCAGGGTTCAGGTTACCATCTATGGTTAAAAACAATCAACTAAAGATAACAAAACAAAAGCACCTACAGCTGATCTTACAAACTAAACAACATTATTTCCCTTGAAGTTTATAGAAAGTAAATACGGTATGTCTTGTGGTGTATGACAAGATTCATTCCTTGATCCATTTTTCTGTCTGAACACATTGCCTTTAGGTTAGTGTTTTCATTGTTACATACTTTGTACTTCTAATCACCCTATGAACTCAGCCCAATTGACAAACACTGATGAGCACATCTTGTCTATTGTATGAAATAATTTGTATGAAGAATTTCATCTCACTGACATCTCTCTGAACACAGTAGTTTATTTTATCCATGCAGATCTTGCTTTTACCCTTTTCCTCTCCTTAAGTGAAAAGAGAATTTTTTGCCAGCCATTGCTGCAGTGCAAAGTGGAATGCATCAAGGATGACCTTTTTAATGCAGTTTTAAATCAAAGTACACACACTGAACTTCCTTGTGATAGTGAGCTTTTGACTTCTGACGGATGCAAGAACACATGACCTTGTGTTAAGGAACTCAACCACCTGGCTACCTCAGTGCTGAAAGTCTACTGTATTCTTCCAATTCTAGTCCAGTCTTGAACAGTTATAACTGACTTCATTTTTACTTCAACCACAACTGCCAGGTTTGGAGCCCCATCAGTCCAGTCCAAGGGCATACTGCAGCACATCGCTCAGTCTGCTGAGAAGGGCATGGGTCATAACCTCCACTTGTCCATGCAGCCAGGAAAATAATTGGGGACCTCCATCACCCTAGACACCCCCAAACTCTCCCTGGCACTTCAAGCTAATTAACTCGACACCTCTTCACCTGTTCTGCTGCACTGTTGCCAAGAAAACATCCTTTTCCACAAAAGGACAAGAAGCAAGAAATAAAATGATTTTGTGGAATCAGCTAAATATAATAGTGCTTAATATTTAGTCCTTGAAATGTAATTAATTGTTGTGTAGTGGAAATCTTTCATTACATGTCTCTAAAAAAGCACTGTATCACTGTAATAGGGTCTTTGAAATTTGAGTTAAATGCAAATTCTCAAAAAAAATGCTGGGCTTCATAGAAAACAAAATCGGATACTGTTAATCAGTAAAACAACCTATCTATAGCAGTCTCATTTGCCCACTGAGAGTGTTTGCTGGTTTTCATTACAAAACAACTGATTTAAGAGATTAGCTTCCCCATGTTTTCTTTAAGGTGAAATGAGCCGGTGTTTGGTTGAAAGAAACCCTGCAGTTATGTGCTCAGTGGGTGTTTAGAAGGGTGGAAAGAAAAATACAACAACCACTGAGATGTAGGAAATTACATACAAAACATTACTAAGAAAGGTGACTGTGAACAAGTGAAGTGATCAAATAGATAGGCAGTTACAAGAAACAAAGGGTAAAGATGGCAAAAGAAAGTGAAATTAAACAAAACTTGTTGAACAGCATGTTGCAACATCCATAGAAGAATGCAGACACAACACCATAACTGATCTGGTACAGATATCTATGTGCATGGACCAGTCAGGCCAGATTTGGAGGGAAATTTGTATGAGCTATTGACTGCACTGTATGCATTGTATATTTGTACACAGTCAGTGGTGCAGAATGATTATAACAGAAATAAAAATAACATACATCAAAATAATGGAATCAGTACAAAATTTACAGAGGATGTGATCTTGGTGTTTTCAGTGGCATTTGTAGTAGTGGTATTCGGTCCACCCCGATAGATTGAAACACAGATCAGACAGAAAAGCGATTACTTATCAAAGAAAATTTAATCATATGGACATTTCACGTCTTTATAGTGTTCTGATGTTGAAGGGTAGATTAAGAAGAATCTGTATGCTCTTAAATGAAGATAATTGATGAAAGAGAACACAATTTGCTTAGAACTCTACTAGTAGTAGAGAGCAGGACATAGTTCATTCAAATTCCTCTAGAGGGCAGAATGAGCCCTCCAGTTGGGATGAAAGACATGGACTTTTGCTTCTCTGTCACTCCCTCCCTCCTCCATCAGGATGCACTCTGTGTACAAATCTCTCCTGAATCCTATTACCTTACCCTATCATAACCACTGACTTAAAACCCTGCACACAAAAACACCTGTGTGCCGTACCCTTGACAACACTATCATGTTGTTCTCTCTAACCTCTTTCTATCTCTCTCTCGTCATTGTTCTCCTTGCTTCCTTCAGGAAAACTTTCATCTTGCAGGTCTGCAGTAACCCTTCTTATTGCTTTATGACGATAAAGATCTCTGACCCAATTAGCTGTCTTTATTAAATAACAGCCCACTGGCCCCCATTTAAACCACCAGCCAACCCTCACACCAGCCTCAACCCCTCCTTTTAAAGTACAAAGTGATTACAGATTTAATTAGCTGAGGACCTTGCTTCCATATCCATGCATATATTTGTGCAGAGTTTGGAGATAGAAGCCTAGTCTGTGAGACGATAACTTGCAGGGGAAATGAAACAAAGGTCGGCCTTTAATCGTCTGAGTCTACGTCCACACTTTCAGGTCGTTTTCATGAAAATCATCATCGACACTGAAACACACAACAGTAGAAAACCAGGTACGTCCCCTCCAGCTCTCCATCACCACCTATGCGGTGTTTTATTATAGCTGACAACTAAACTAACTGATCATGATGATACTTGTTAACGATGGCAAGCAGTAAGTCTGCATTGCATTTATGATAATGAAGTCTCTGAAAAAACACCTGTACTGTCTGTAAAACTTTATTGTTATTAGAGAAAATTGCAGTCGACAGAAAGTTGACACAGACTGTGGATGTGCCCATGGTTCTATTTATATGTTTGCACGCGCAGATGTATCCATGTGCAGATAACACATCTACACGGTCACAACCTTTGGGATCCAGGTCTCTCGCAGATATCATGTACATGAAAAGCTTAACCCTAGGTGTTGTTTTGAGGCATGGAGGTGCCCTATACTGACATACATAAATACAACAAAAACATGAGTGACAGCCCTGTACTGTTACAACAACATTCTTTTATACTTTTAAGAAACATTTGCTGTCATTGTAGAAAGGATGCTGCTGCCATAAATAAAGACCACTGACTAAGCTAATGATTTACAAGAAAGTAAAATATCCATGTAAAGTAAAAGCAGACAAATGCGGTTATCTTTTCAATCTAAACTCTGAGCAAAGCTTTCACACACCGTAAATGTGAAATGTGAAACTTTTATTTGTGTTTACCTTAACAGGATTTAAAAGGAGCCTTTAAAAGAACCAGGTACTGTGAAAGCCTCATCAAGGGGGGGCCGGTGTTTAAAAAAAAGAACCAGCGTGACCTTTTCCAAAGACACAGTTATCGCTCAGTGACAGCCACATGAGGTTTTTTTTTGCCAGTTTTTGTTGGAAACCAGCTTGAGTGAACAGGTCTTTCTGTGATTCAAAGGTGAATGAGGGGTAAGAAGGGCTGACGGTTTAAAAGAGACAAGAGTGAAATGCAAACCACTTTCATAATAGTTTTTTTTCTGTGCACTGAAAAGCAAATTCTGAAATGTTCATTCATTCTTTTATCATTTCTTATAACAGTATGCTGAAATGTCTTCTTAAATTAAATCATGCTTACTGAAAGCGATTAAAAAGGGGGAATAATCTGATAAAAGACAGTCAATAACTGCTGGATCACAACAGTTTAATTATCTTTGCTAAAGTAACATAAACATCTTGGGACTGATAATGTCATCCTTTGCACCTTTCCAATCTGGCTATTTATACCTGGTTCACCTTTAACCTGCTCCTATGTGCATTCATCCATGACCTTCAGAGATGACCTTAGAAAATATGAATAAAACACTTCTTTGCTCTCCCCTGAGATTTGGGTGACCTTTCTCATACATTTCAGATTCTCTATTTATCCAGGGAAGTGTTCGCTCAGCATGTAGCATGCAGGGTTGTTTTTGCTCCCCAAGTTCTGTGTTTATACAAAATTCACACCTACAAGATGTCAATTACAGCCAAAGTTTCCTACTGTCATCATTAGCACCAACACCAGCAAAAAACCCAATAAATGCGTTTAATATAGGCTACAAAAAAAAGAATACAGCTAAATGAAGAAAATGACTTTTGTTATGAATTGGCACTATATAAATAAAACTGAAATGAATTGAAATTGAATGGAATTGAATTAAAAATGGTAAAGTAAACTTCAGGTTTCTAAGAATCTGACTTTTTGCAATAGCATTCAAACATCATACAACGAGAAACCCGTGACCGTGGAGGAGGAAGTGGAATGCTTTTTCACTAACAGTATACCCTAGCTAGCATGGCTTTAGGTTCTTGTTTTCCTTTGAGTACCTTGCTGAGTGACATCATGATAGGTAATGTGGGGATTCAAGCTGGCAACCTTCCACCCACAAGCCCTCTTTTATGTAAATTTAAGGCCACCATTACCTAAATCTTTTCTCTCTAAGGTAATTTATGTTGAGAAGTGTCTGATGTATTATATCAGACATTCTTTTTTCAATATAGGATCAGCAATGTTAGGTATGAGAATGGGAAAAGGCTGAACTCGTGAAAACAATTGACTGTGTGCAAGCCTTTAATCTGTCCCCCTTGTCCACAGAGGGTTTTATAAAAAGTCTCCCATTCCCAGGCTGTCTACCGAGGTGCTGATAAACTGTGGTACTGTAGGCCTACATGTGACCCTCTTCACATGTGAATCAATAATGCACTGTGATATCTTCTTTTTAATCTCCTCAGTCAATTACATTGCCCCTGACAGGCTAATCTAAAACAACGCAGTACTGTTTGAGTGGGCCATGGCAAAGGGTATTCCCCTCTGTATAAGAAAGGCGTTTCTGGCTGCTTGTATGAATTAGAGTGCAAAAAAAGCGAAGTGACTTCAAATTTCAGACTCCACAAGAGATACAGGAGAAATAATTCACTCTTCATGTGAAAATCAATATGAGTCCATGTTTGGAAACTTCTAGTCAGTTTATGGTTTATCACAAGATGATCATTTGTGTGGCGGATTTTTCCATAAACTTCTCTAAGTGAAACAATTGATCACCTGTCAGCCACACATCAGAGTCAAGACTGACCTATAAGACTTAAGAGCAAGAGCATTTCCAGGATGAAGTGCCAGAAAATTACTCCACTATACTGCACAGGTGGGGTTACAGTCTGTCAATCTGTGGAAATGTGCCATCTGCCAGTTTCTTTATAAAAAAACTTTTCTGCAACTTCTTTTTTTTTCTCATGAAAGAAACAAAATCTTATTTGTTTGTGTTTTTCTCTTCGTTGAGTGTCTCTCCGTCTTGGGAATGCAGGATTAAAATATTAGAACTTCCTATTCAAACTCTTTCCTCTAGTTCAAAGCAAAAATCAATACAAGTTCCATTATGTAAAAATGTTCAAAGAAACCGGGTCCCAAGGGAAGGGTCGCTCTCTTTTAGTATTCTGGTGTATTTAGACTTGGGGATATACCCCTCTGATAGTAGACTGCCTGTGGATTGAAATCTTATACAAGTTCATTTGAAGCTAAAGCCTTTTAAGTTGGTTGAGATTGTTCTCTGCATGCAGAAAGTGTGGGATAATCAATTTTTCTAGTTTTATGTTATGTATTCACGATGCATATGTTTATGTTCAAGAAGGACCCGTGCCTCCTGGGTGTAATTGGTCCCTGCACACAAATGTTTTTGTACACATGGATGTCACTTTCCACACACTGAGGGACTGAAGTGGTCCGGTCTCTTGATACTGGCAGTGGAGCATATAGAAAAGTATTAACAGCCCACACTGCGACTGATCTCAGAAACAATGAGTCCAAACAGTAAATCAGACCAGCCAGGTATAGCGTTGAAATTGAGTGCCGAGCACCAATATATTCAAGGGAAGCTTTTTCCTTAAGTGAACAAAATGAAGATTTGTGTTCTTTCTTGTTGTTTTTAAAATGTTTATTCCCTGCTGACTAAAAACTGAGCCTAAATATAAATAAACTGAACAAATAATACATTTTCTTTTGTCTCTCAACTTGTGTTAAAAAAGGAAGGTCTGTAGCAGCACAAAGTGGCACTCAAACACACCATTACACTGGACCTCTGTGGTAATTTTGTGCCATGCTAATTACCACGCCCCATCATTTGTGCCATCCTAACAGTAATGGGCAGCCTAACATAAGAGAGCAAAAGCATCCGTAAATAATTTCTTGCTATGAAAATGGAGGAGACCACTGAGTGGAAAAGTGGGGTTACAGCTAATTAAAAAGCCACTGCTTGGGCCGATTCTCTCCCTCATTAAGGCCTGCAGACTTTCCAGGCTCGGAGAAATGCTGTGTTGCTGGACCAAGCAGGCAACAAGAGAAGTAGCAGTCAGAAGTTCGGACTAAAAAAAACAAGGCGGCTTTGTGGAGGATCACCACCAAACCCAAATTAAGTTAATTTGAGGTTCTGCAGCCAGCCTGTCAAGTCCTCACAACGTCAGGACTCTGGCAGACATATGGCTAATAGGCAGGAGAGCTCTGTGGAAGAAACACTGTGAGCTGCAGAGTTAGTGTCATACTCTATCTGTGCCTCAGCCCTTTCCTTCGCCTTCACTGACACTGATGTTGCCTGTCATTTTCGGGAGGGAAAATGTAGTTAATTTGTGTGAGGTGCATCTGGTTTGCTTTTTCGGGGGTTTTGCAAGTGCTTTGATTGACAAATTGCTGCAAATTGCTTCCTTATTAGGAAAATTAATTAAATTGTTGTATTTTGGCTGGACAATAGCCATAGAACAATGGATTATGTGTAAGAGGTTGACATCAACATGCTTTCCTTTAATTTATATTCAAATGAGCCATACACAAGAATTAGATTTCATGTTATCTCCCTAAGGACTTTTTATGTTAATATTCAAACACACAGATAAGAGGCGATTTTGCTCATTTTGCAGTGCCATCTGAGAAAGTTATATCAACAATGGAGCACAGGCAGAAATTAACATTGACTCCACGGTTTACATGGCAGCCACACTTTTCCTTTTTGCTTGTGATTTTCTATACTAACAAATTACCACCTGGCCCTTTTCAAAAATACACTTGAAACAACACATTTTTTTCTCCTTTTAATTAAATAATTTTCCCCATTAAACTTTAAAGCGGCATAGACAAAGGGCAGAAGTGGATGACAAATGTTACACCGAGCAAAGTCTTTCATGCAATGTGAACTCAGTCAAGTAATAATGAGTAATAATGGTCATAGCACTGTAAGGACAAACCCATTACATGATGACGGTATAGAGTACAATTGTGAAAGGGCAAAAGATAGCTATGAAGTTAGATATGAGTTTGATGGATATCTATTTGGGCATCTTGGTGATTTTCATATTTTGCATCTTGGTGAAGTTATTCATTCAAATGGCAACAGCAGAACCTCTTTTAATAATATGAATAAGATTTGTCCTAAGGAACTGCAGCTTTGACTCAGTTTATATTGTCTCCCCATAATTGCTTCTTCTAATAAGTAAAATTGAAATATTCCTGGAACTTCTTGGCATAGTCTCAGGGAGCCCTGTGGGTCCACAGAGCCACTCTGAGAACCAGTATTTTCTGCAATTATCCAGTAACTACGAGTTCAGTATAGTTTGAGGATTCTGCGCAGTATCTTAGATGTTCCTTTACTACACTCTTCTGGACAGAGACTTCAGATTTTTTACCTGGAATCTGCTAGAACTTTGGAAATCACAGCACCCAGTGCTCTGTTTACCACTGGCACCACTGTTGCTTACTATACTCTCCACATCTTTTCTAGCTCCTCTTTCAGCCCTGCTGTTTGTCAATCAATATGTGTCTGGTTGATTGGTCACCAGTTTTTCACTCTGGATCTTAAAGACCCATAGGATCTTAGCTCGGCCATTCTCACTACCTTAGGAGGTGTCTTCTATTTTGACCTTTGGACATCCAGCCCATACTCATGGCCGTTCCTGTACACTATGCCAGCTTCCGGGTTATAGCTTTCAATGTACACTGTTCCTGTCTGCATTTTACACCCTGCTGTTATGTGCTGTTCTGTCTCAGGGGCATCCTTGCAGAGTCTGCACCTGGGGACCTGCCTGGTGTGGTAGAACCCAGTCTCTATTGATCTTGTACTGAGTGCCTGTTCTTGTGCCACCATGATTAGTGCTTCTGTCCTTTAGTCAAACCTTTTCCAGCCACTGGTAGGATTTCTTGATATATGCCACTTCTTCTATTTGTTGGCGGTACATTCCGTGCTGCTGTCTAAGCTGTTCACTTAGCCCTTCATCTTTGGGGGACATCTTCCTGATGTACTCCTATGCACACATTTACCTATCTTCAATATGTTAAAATGCATCTTAAAGTAACTCAATAGGGTAGACTTCCAAAGTCAGTAAACTGTCACATTAATTTTTATTACGTAAATTAAGACTGCAGTGGCAAAAGCCCACACAGTAGCCTGTTGAACTGGATGGTTGCATTAAATTTTATTAAATCACAAATAGAATCTTGAGTTGAACCATAATTCTCGGTTTGGTCTTCATGGTATATGAGCCGGTTTTTGAAGGATGGCCCCTGAATGTAGACATAGGTAGGGTGGCACAGAACCCACAGGTCGCAGTTGCTCTCTTTGGAGTTTGTTGTTAAAGGTCATTATGAAGTGAATCTGCATGTAGTGAACTCACTGAGCAAAGTGATGTAATTCATGAAGAAATAAAAGAAAAATATAGCACTTTTCTCACAAATTATGTCCTAGAATGGAGCAAACACCATGATCTATGATTTATAACAGTGGAGTGTTCAAGGATGATTTCTGTTTTTTCCTTATCAGCAATAAATAAGTCACCAGGCCGCATTTAGTCACATGCTATTCTCCATTCTCAATGCACATGTAATGCAAATCAAGTGTTGGCAAACGTTTCTGTGACTTTCACATCCACCCTGTCTATGTTCAGTCCTCATGGAGACAAGACATACCCGAGTGGCTTGTACATGGGTGTAATTAAGATGTGGGGCTATGATAAGAAATCTCTCAGAAAGTTTACAAACTGAGGCAACATGAAATGGTAATGTTTAATTTATGTCTATGCCTTTCAACATTTAATGATGTCCTCAGATGTTCTTTAGGGAGAAAAACACACATATTTCCATGCAAATGAGAGTAACAAACACAAACAAATATGCTAGTCTTGTGGATCACCACATATCACACAGAACCAGACACCCAGATTATTCCAACGTCTGAACAAATATGCCCTTCTCTTCTTTGTTCATCGCATTTCTGTTTAGTTTGTTGTCTTGTTTGTTTATGCAAAGGATATTATTCTGTTCCAATGGTTATCCCATCCATATTGCCAGACAGTGGCCAGTTTGCTGCTCAAACAGAACTTGTATGCTGTGGAGACTTAGAAAGATGTGTTTTAAATCAAATAAAATGAGACTAATGTGCAATTAATCTTCTACAACAGCAGGGGAAATTAAACGTCTCTATTCAACATGAAAAGGTATGATAGGAGGGAAGATTGACTCAGTTGGTACAATGACACACCATTTGCCTCACGGGAATTGTGTTGTTAAATCTTGTTCATGATTAACCATGATTAGGTGATGTCTGATAAGCAAGTACTGATTTGTTATTGAATTAGTTGATTGGAACTTTAAGCCGTGTTATTATTCAAACAATCCAGGACATATATAGTATATTTTTAAAACTTGAACAATTGTGTGTTATATGTGCATTAGTGCATCACTTTCTTGGTCTAGTCTAAATCTCGATGGTCACTGGAAAAACATTTTCCAATTAATACACCCTGTCAAGAACACATCAGTATTTCTCTGCAGCTCAGCTGTCAGCATTTTTCACCTGCAGACAGAACAACAAATGAATGACTTTTTCTGCATTTTCCATTGTTTGCCTGGGCAAGAAGCCTTTCAGTTCTGTACCCATAACTCTGACAGAATAATGGAAGCCAACATAATGGATTCCAGAGGGATTTTGGAGAATGAAGTGTTGAATGTTGTAGCTCATCACTTGTGAGGCCACCAAGGGCTTGTTATGTTTGTGCTGTATAAATGAAGTTTGAGTTGTTATAGTTCGGTTATTATTTTCTGTCACTCAAAAAATACAAGTAACTCAGGTCTACCTCAATGCAGTACAAACAATAAGTAACTCTGAGGCCTTGTTCAGACTGCCAGCCCAAATCTGTTTTTTGGTATATGCAGTCTGTTTCCAGATCGATTTTAGGAAGACTGGACACCAAAATTGACCACATGAAATGCGATTTTTACAAAGTGGATCCAAGCCACATTTGCAGGTGGTTTGAAAATTGGCACTTTATTACGCTTTGCATGCTGCATCCTTTTTTTCGAAAAGGGATTGAAATCTAATTTTGATAATATAACCTCTGACACATTAGCTTATGTGATGATTTTGATTAAATAGGCTTCATTGGGATTTGAACCTTTCAGGATTAAGACAGAAGCGTGAAGTTTTGAGCCGATGATCGGTGCCCTTTTTTTTAAACAAAAGACTGTAAAACGAGACGAAATCCAAGGATCAATCTTTTTACCTCTGGTTGGAAGGGACGTACTTCAACTCAACAGCATCCCAAGTTGCACAGAATGGCATCCAGCTAACCTTGAAAGCAAGAACTTCTTGAAAGAAGCCTGTTCTACGTCAGTGTTGTAACACTGCGTCTCACTGCTTTACTTCATTGGTCCTCATTCAGTCATGATTGTCATTGCTATATTCATTCATGGTTGCTTTAACTTACTCATCTGTATGTTTAGTAATTATTAGCCCATTGTGCCTTTTCCCACACACTAACTGAGGAATCTTTTACTGTCAGGAATGACACTGCAACCCTGGTGTACAGGACACTATTTGAATCTATACTCACCTTCACCTTCATTTCATCCTGGTACAAGGCCCCCACCATCAAACACAAAACAAAATTCTCACCGTATCACTAATCAGGCAAGCGGAATAATTGGTACATCCCAAATTAGCATGTACACTGAAGTTTCAACAACTGTGTCTTTCATGGCGAATCATCGACATTTGACACCATGCCAAGGGCACGCCATTACGAAAACTAACCATTTGTACGGCTTTTAATCATCAGTGGGCTAAGACTGAACAGCAAAAATCTGAAGTCAGTTGGACTAAATCCCTAGGAGAAGTTCACGAAAGTACGGAGTGTGGAAATCATCCAAAAATTACCATAAAATTCAAAATGGCCGACTTCCTGTTGGGTTTAGGGCATCGCTCCAGAGGCTTTTTTGTACGTCTGGACACATGTAGGTGAAACATGCCATGGGAGCTTCTTTGCTACAGGTCACTTCCTGCTGCCAGCAGGTGGTGCTATGACCATAGGTGAATGTTGGCATGTACATGTGTTCAGGGCGGGACACTTATTAAACGTGTAAAATCTGGTACAGATCTGAGCATGTACAGTAAAGTGACAGTAAAGTTACAACAACTTCCTGTATCATAGAGAAGCATGGAACTTTGCCGTCCCGACACCACCATGCTGTTAACTGTGAGTCATCATTTTTCGACAGCATGCCACGAGCAAACTGGTTGACTGGTAATTTGAAGTCAATTGGACTAAAGCCCTAGGGGGAGTTCGTTAAAGTACAAAGGAGAATAAATCGCCAAAAATGACCATTAAATCCAAAATGTCCGAGTTCCTGTTGGGTTTGGGCAGTGGCTCCAAGAGGCTTTTTTTTACTTCTGGAGGGCTGCTCTCTCGGGGGCGCTAGCGAGCCATTTTGCCATGCCCATGCGCAAAACCCATAAAATATGGGGGCTGCTCTGTAGGGGGCGCTAGCGAGCCATTTTCCCATGCCCATGCACAAAACCCATAAAATATAAAATTTTCTGCCCTGCCTGATTCATGTGCAAAGTTTGGTGTGTTTTCCTGTATGTTTAGGCGCCCAAAATTGAGGTTACTCTGGCCTAGCAGCTGCATCAACTATTTAAAGTGATAAACAGTCCCGATAAACCCAGTGTATTCTATCTGAACAGCACCAAAAGGCCCAAAGACATATCTAGTGAAGATAGTGGAGCAGTTAGCAGAAAAGGCAAGTCAAGTTTATTTGTATAGCACATTTGTACAACAAAGAAATTCAAAG
>JAPMOB010225699.1:0-15334 GCA_029875015.1 Lepomis gibbosus | reverse complement strand
TGTGTGTGTGTGTGTGTGTGTGTGTGTGTGTGTGTGTGTGTGTGTGTGTGTGTGTGTGTGTGTGTGTGTGTGTGTAGCACACCAAACACAAGAGTGTACATCACTAAAGCTGTCTGTCTGCTACTAGATGTGACCAGACTTTAACATGGCGAGCAGCTGCAGAGCGAGTCAGCCCACTTAAAGGGACAGCCTCACATATTCTCGTCCCTCATATTAGACAACTGGGTTCTGTTGTGTAGGTGAGATTTTTAGAATAGAAATATACATTAACTATAATTAATCTATTAGTTTATGGACACATTATTTTTTTCCAGGCAAAAATGCAAAACATTGTTGGTTCAAGCTTCTTAAACGTCATTATGTGACACTTTAAAATATGAAACTGAACATGTTTGGGGTTTAGACTCTTGGTTAAATAAAGCCAGGTATTGAAAGTGTCACCACCCCCCTGCAGTGACTCATGCTAGTGACTCCTGCTATGATCGCGAGTGTGGTTTTGTTACATTTTTTTTCCTTTTGTGTACGTACAGTACTTGGTGTGTTTTGGTTTTGTTCATGTTCTTTCTCTCTCCCTCTTTCTCCCAGTCTGTGATTGTGGGTGTTTCCTCTGGCCCTCCTGGTGTGGCGCCTTTCTTCACCTGCCTGCCATCTGCAATCAGCACACCTGACCACTATCAAGCCAATCAGCCATGCTTCAACAACCTAGGCCTCACATCCACTCCCCAATGGATCACTGAATCACACTCACTACGTGTAGTGTAGCATACCAACCAGCCTTTTGTCTGAAACTAGAAACTCGGCTTTTAGCCTGCCTTGCTAACTCTTGTCAACCACTGGAATCCCACCTCTGCCAGCCAGAGCATCCAGCTACACATGTGTTGGATTCTCTACCCTGCTCCCTTCTTCCACCTGCTAAACCTGCCAGTCCATTCCAGCAACACTCTGAACTGATCTTTAGTAAACTGTTTAAACATTACTGCCTGTTTCTTTTTTTTGGGTTCTGGTCTTGAGATCTGACAATTTTTTTTTTAACAGACCTTTTTCACATTTTTATGGACCGAATGATCAGTGAAGAAAATCATGAAATTAATCATTAATAAAAAAAAAAAAGGCTGCTAGCTGCAGCCCTACTCAAATTTGTATAAAACATTTCCCATAAATCATCTTGTTTCCTGCTATAAAAGAATTCCAGTCCTCTTCCTTTTTATGAAGAGAAAGACCAAGTTTGAAGTGATTTATTATTTTTCCACCATATTTTAATTTCCGCTACAATCTGATTTAAATACTGTAGAAAGTGGAAGAACGGCATCTTCTGTCTCTTTGGTGCTGTAAAGCAATCAACCATGAAAATGACCACCAAAAGTATGACGCACTACAGTCAACTGAATAGGCTAATAATCTTCTGTGCAATGATGCTGTTTATTTAGGTTAATTATTTATGCAATAACTGATCTCTGTTAAAATACTACAGTACATTTCACTGCCTCTCAGAGCCTTCCAAGTTCAAAAATGTCTTCATCAGTATAAAACCAGCCCCTCAATGCAGGACTGAAAGTTATTAATTATAAGGCACTGAGTCATATTCCTGAGGTGTCTGTTAAAAGTCACCATCATGAGGTAAGACTGAGGCTGCGTCATCTGGACAGACGGCAGAGGAGGGGTGTGGTCACTTATTTTGCTGGCACACCACACCGGGTTTCCATACCCACCTTGCCTTAAAACAGCCGACAACCTCTAGACAAGCACAAACTGCAGAGCCATAAATGCACCAGCTCCACACACACACACACAGGAAAATCCCTCTAGCTTGAGCCAGCAATGTAAACCAGAGGCCAGGGACTCCCCCCCCCATTCTCCCCAAATGAGAAAGCATCTGCCACGTGTATGTTCTTATATCTGACTGCGATTGTTACAGTGAGACAGAACTAGAAAACCTCAGTGTGCATGTGTGTGATTAATAACTGCATTGTGAATCTTTATCATTCACCCTGGTAAGTCACTGAAACCTATCGTGTTTCAGGAATTGTGTGCGTGTGTGTCCACAGAGTAATCAGGACTCTCCAGCTGCTTCCTGCTCGGCCC
The DNA here is from genome assembly GCA_029875015.1 of Lepomis gibbosus. NCBI lineage: Eukaryota > Metazoa > Chordata > Actinopteri > Centrarchiformes > Centrarchidae > Lepomis > Lepomis gibbosus. The sequence continues at coordinate 13,252 of JAPMOB010225699.1, read as the reverse complement.
AGGTGCTCAATCAGACCCCATCAGACCTTTCTGTCGCTCTCTCTCTATTTGCAGGGTTGGCCCCCTCGGTACACAACAGTAGGAAGTCTATAGAAAATCTGAAGGGCCTCACTATTCTGCACCAGAACTACAATCTACACTAAGGAAAAAACACTGCGACTAAATTGGATGCAGGGTGGGCTAAAGCTAAGAGGGTCTGTTATGGAGCTTAGAGGATTAGTTTGACATTTTGGGCAATATACCTGTTCTGCTATGCTACTTTCATGTCTGTATGATAAATGTGAAGCAACTGTCGGTGGCTGACTAGCTTAGTATACTGTTATGAAAAAAAAACATGGAGAGGCAGCTAGCCTGGATCTGTCCAGCTCACTAACTTAGACGTTAATATCTAGGTGAGTTTTTTATTCCATACAATAAGTGTTAAAAGTAACAAGTTGTGGTTTTACAGAGAGTTACACGCTGCACGGTGGCACCACATAATTCCTCGTAAAACCACAATTTAACGCTTTACATCTTGTTTTTCCATTTAGCTAGTGGGCTTTCAGAGGTGCTGGTAGGCGGATTATTTTTTATTTGAACAGTGCCAGGGTCGTTATTTCCCTATGCTTAAAGTTTTTATGCTAAGCTAACAGTCTGCTGCCTCTAGCTACATATTTATTGAATTTACCAAGTGTAAAAGTAAGACGGATATTTCAGTCTGGTTATTTCATCCACAAATAAAATACCTGATGACAAATCAAGGTATTTGATTATCTGTCTTTTCATTGTCATATTCGTATTAAATCCACCTGCACTATAAAACATTATTTTTCCATTTCCAACATTCCTCACAATGACCTTTTATATCTGTATATAACGTTGAACTACAACTTAATGTCATCATGTGTTGTGAAATGATTAATAAATCTACCGTGTACATCCAGAGATATTAAAAACTGCAACCACGACAAACAGTATGGCAAATCTCTTATGGTCAGAAAATGAATCTCCTCTCAATGCAAATCATCATATCACCCACTTCTTCTGCATGCTTGTGGTTTGTTGGCACAAACAGAAAAAGAAATGACAAAAGACATTCCACATAGTTCTGAACAAGTAAATGTTTACATTGTATGGCATTAAAACCAAAAAAGCAAGGTGCTCTGTAACAAACTCCTGATTGGCTTGTTGCACTGGCTGGAACAGCTGTGAATAAATGAATACCTTTCATGTCTGTGTTAGATGAATGTTTGACATAACATCTGATAATATAAGACAAGTAAACAGTTGAAGACAGCTAAAAAACAGCAATATATTCTTGGCATTTTACTTATTATTTACTGTTAACCAGCCTTAGCGGGATTCCAAAAGGCCTAATTTGAGAGACTGACTACCTGCTCTACCCACTTCAAGTCTCTCCGTGTGCGAGAATCATCATGAATCTAGGTTAGTCCCACTGACATCAAGGATCCTCTTTGACAAGGTAGACCTTTTAGCACACTGCTGTGAGAGTCAAGTGTGAGTGATTGATTTTAAAGAGTTTCATTCTACCCTGGGGTTGGGGCCAAAAAGCTACCGGAAATTCACATTTCAGTGTCACAGCAGAGTTCTTAAAAGGTTTAGAATAATTTAGTTTTTATGATTTTGAGTTCAAACGCACTCTTAATACATTCGTGGTTGAGGACTAGAGCAATTTAAACAAGAGGTTATTTTTAAATCAACTACACAAACAAAATAAAATCTATAGATACATTAAAACTGTAAAAGTAATCATAGCATGTTATTTTTGTGCCAGCTATCATTTTGTCAGTGTACTTTAATGTTTCCAAAAGGAAAATATCACATTTCTTATAAGCTACAGACTAAGAATAAAGACAAGTGACTCTTAGATCATTTACAAACTTCCCAGCCGTTATTGGGTGACTTACAGGTGATAGGTTTTACAACACAGCGGCTGATGTAATTTCCCCAAAGCTTCCACTTACGGCAAGTGCAGCTACCTTGGCCGTGACTCACAAGAAGACAACACCTGAGAAACCACTGACATAACTGCTGACATAACTGCCAAAGTCTTTCTGTACAAGTGTGTTAAAAGAGTGAGGGTTTGATTCAAGCGTGACTGAAAGTGTTATTTGTCTTGAGCACTTTAACTATGGAAGTAAATAATGACCATTAAGATTTGAATTTAGTAAGTAACTGAATACCTAACTGTGATCACTATGGAATTCTTAATGCTGAAAACCATCTTTCTGAGTTCACTGTCTGAACTTTTCTCTATGAAAATGTCAATAACCAATTTTAAACTGTGCAATCTCAAAAACGTTATTTCTATCAGACTCTAAAATTGAAAATTTGACACACAGAAAATTCAGACGTGAACATCCTAGATGCAATTATCTGTTTCCATACTTAATTAACTGTCACAGTACACACACACAGTCTATTTAGCACTTAATTTTTGTGATGCATATAGCACTTTTAGACTGATTTGTTCAGTTCATTGGAAAGGAGTTGGAGGTGAGAGCTGAAAAGGATATGGTGATTTGCTCATTAATGATACCCATACTGCAATGGAAAGCATCTAATCTGTCTATTTCAGTCAAACAGGTGAGCAACGGTGTCAAAAACATGCACACAGCTTACAGCAATCCAGTGACATATTTAGTGTACGATCAGCCCATTTTGAGAATGATAATATACATCAGGTTAATGACCTACATGACGTACGTGTGTGTGTGTGTGTGTGTGTGTGTATGTGTGTATGTAATGAGTCATGCCCTACAGGGGGTGGCAGCACACCAGGGTATTACATAACATTCTCTGCTCTGATCTCAGTCCTGTTATAGCTGCCTGGAAAAACCACTGACTTGACTGCACCTCTGCGCTACATCATCATCTGTCGAACCAACTGGAGTTCATCAGTGAGTCATATAAACACTAATGGGGGTGTGTGTGTGGGGGGGGGTGATTAAAGCTGCTCTAGGCCAGATTTTATGTGAAAAATCCTCCTGTCTCATTAAGTCTCCTTAAAGTGGGTTTTCAAGTTGAAGAGGTAACTCTAATTAAGAGGTTCATTCTGCCCGAGTTAGGTTGTGGTGTCAGGTGTGGGTATTTCTCTGTCAAAGGAAGGTAATCAAACATAGAGAAAGAAAACTGACCTCACCAACACTAAATAATTTCCTCTCTTGTCCTTTTAATAGAAAGCCTCACAGATCAGTCAGAATGGGGAAGATCAATGAAACCACCGATGTGCACTCATGATTTAGCTTTGATTGAGATGTATACAGCTCAATGAATCACAATTAGTCACCTAATCAAAAAAGGCAATCAGTGCTGCGGGATGTAACAAGTGCAGTATCATTTTCTTATTCATAACAGAAAGAACAGCAGTGAGAGGTGCACAACGGTACAGCAGGTAGGCAAACAGACGGTAAAAAAAAAAAAAACGTTCTTCCTCTTTAAAGTCAACTAAAGTAGGAGTACAGTACGACAGAATACCTGGTGGAGTTCAATACTAAACCTAACTGAAACAAACACGAATAACAACTTGTTTCTGTTCACCTGACGTTTTCAGTTTCTTTTAAACATTAGAGTGAGTCAAACTGAAACCAGGCTATATTCTTTGTACAACACATTTCCAGCGCACTGCTACTCCTCAGACAGATCAGCAGCATTCACAACAGCAGCAATCCGCACAGATGTGACAATAAGCAAAGCTTGTTCAGCACTGAGAATCTGTATCTCCGAGAGCAATTTAAGTCTTAATGGTTCTTGATTTTATCCAGATAAATCTTACTGTTTGCGTGTACTAACACCACCATAGGCTAAACGGAGGCCATAAAAAACAGGGACTTCTATTAAGCCAATTTGTGTTTAGTAAAGCAGGGAGCATACGTATTGTGCTACTTATCCTGTCCTGTGTTACTGTAAGAATGACAGAATGACAAAGAGAAAATAATGCAGAAGGTTTTTTAGACACAATCTGTCATCCGAATGTAAACAAAAGGCTAGCTCTGACATCAACATTTAAATCACAGGATTGAATCTTACTAACAAACCCCCAAAAGACTGACAGGTGTGTTAATACACCTAAAACTAGACAGCTAAAAAAATCTACAAACACAAAGAACACAAAAACAAAGTGTGCTTTTGTGAGCGGAGTTCCTACGGTCAAAGTTGGATGTGCAGTTTGTCCAAGCCCCACTGAGCCTGGAAGTCAGTAACAAGCGATCTGCCGACGAGACGCGTCTTTGCCGTGCACCTGCCACACTGACTTATTGCTACCTGCCTGACAAAACACACACACATACATTCTATTCACTGTGTGTGTGTGTGTGTGTGTGAGACGAGTGGAGGATCAGCAGGATTTAACTCTCTCTGACAACAACTGGGTCACACGCTAACACTGTGCCGTTAGGATTGTACTCCCACACACTTACAGACATACAGTATAAACACAACACTGACCTACATATCAACATATCACAGGCTGATAGTCTAACCTTGTCATGTTTAATAAAACATGTCAGATCTCTCTCTTCGCCGACGCACACACACACACGCGCGCCTCTGGTTCGGTGACAGTTTGTGGGTATTCTCCCTCTCTTGGTGACAAATGTCACCTGAGCGGCTTACAATAAGCAGACCACAGTCCACATACAGGACGTGACATATAGGGAAGTGGGGGGTTATGGTGATGAGTGGTCACTTCCTGTTTACTGTAGCACCTTCCCTCCTCCTGTTTTCCTCTCTAAACCCCGTCCTTCGCTCTCAGATATACTCTGGGTTATGAACAGATCAGCCTTCATGTGAAGGCCAGACATGATTTAATAGCAAGGGCTGGATTTAATTTATAATTTTTTTTTTTTTACTTTATGCATCATCAACAGAGGCGACACAGCTTGAATGATGGGGATAAAAGGGAAACTGGACAAATTGGATGCCTGTTGCAACATGAATTTAAAAAATGCTGTTCCTTTCAGTTACATTCAATCTCAAACAGCACCAAAAAAAAAAACCTCGTCGACAACACAAGTGTTGTACAACTCGCTCCTTTTATCTTTAAATCCAATTAGGGGTGCACCGATCCAAAGTTTTCTTTCCTGTGATAGATTCTAGCACCTCATCTGCAATTCCAGTGTGCTGTTTCTCTCATTGAAATCTCACTGTGTGACTCAACCAGAGAGCCTGTTTAACTGTAACTGAGTTTTAGAATGACACTGACAGAGAGACTCAAATTAATCTGGATCGGCCACTTCATAGCAAATAACCAATGTGCTTAATAAGGTCAACTTAACTTAACTAAGCTTAACATCTGCAACTATTACACAGAATCGGATCGGAAATGTGAGCAAACGTGTCACTTGATATTAGCGTCGGCATGCTGTGGTGAGTCAAAATTCAAACAGCGACTGTAGAGCTACACGTGAACAAGCAAATAAGCAGTCAAAAGAGAACAATCCACCCACAAAAACTGAATCTAATCACGGACCAGAATGGGTCCATCATGCCAAGTATAAGTCTAGTCAGAGTCTGAATCTTGTTTGCTTCCTGATTTAAATCCTAAAAATGAATAAGTAATGACAAATTTTAGACTATTTAATTTAATAAAAGCTTTGTATGGATGCATGTATACCATTTTATATTTGAGAAGTTGGCTTTATTTGTTAAATTAAAGGATTTCTAGAAGAATAACATTTTTAATAGTCAGGTATTAAGTAAAAAAAATAAATTTAAAAAAATTTAAATAGACCCATCGACTAGTGTCGATGCCAAAACCTAAAAACAATCTAGACATTTGTGTCACTTTCCATCATGTCAGAGTTACACAGGCCAACTTGACAAGACAAAGTACGACAGAGAGAAACAGTCACAGAGCTGTAGGTCTGTAAGTGTTTTCTGGCCTAATGGACCAATTCCTTTCTAGTTTGTCACTCGCTCGCTTCTGATTCACATCAGGGAAACGAGAAGAACATCACTACCAGGCCGCCGGTGGAAACTCCCTGCTGCCAGTCCAGTTCTTTTAAATGCATGGGAGGAGAAACAGAAGTACTCGCTTGAAAACAGCGAGTACCTAAAAGCCTGCATTTTGTATGTGTGCGCGTGTGTGTGAGAGAGGTGTGTGATGCAAGAAGGCAGTCACTCACAAAACGCTGCACTGTCATACTCACTCATTAACTCCCTCCCACTCACATACACATGCACACATACCCTCTCTAGCCCTCTAACACACACACTTGTCTTCACTGCTACAACCACTCTAGAAGGGCGTTTCCCATCCTCCTTCGCCTCAGCGGCTGCAGAAGGAGAGCTCACACTGTAGCTTTAATTTAATTTAATACTACAGTACATGCATTAATCTGCCGCATCAGAAAGCATACACACACTAATCTCCTCCGCCAAACGGCCATCCATACTGGCTCTACACCTGGATTAAAGAGGTTTAAACAATAATCTATCATGAAAGAGTTTATTGTGTACAGCTGCTGTTTGTACACTGAAATCACTTGGGGTTTTATTGTCAGGTAAGTCACAGATCAGAGTGAAGCAGAGTTAATAAGTTACATTTTTAATGAGATGGATCCAGACAACATTATATTTTCAAAATTACCTTTATACCTGTATTGTCGTATAAACTGATTAATTTACCAATTTGTTTTTTTCCTTTTTGTAATTAATCGCTAATTTTTATTGTAAAGACAATGTCACACAATAGTGAACAATTGCCAATAGTTTCCCAGACCCCATGGTCACATCTTCTAATCAGTTTCATGTTACATGAAATACAAGAAATCAGCTTCTAAATGATGACTTTCCCCATAATTTACCAAATTTACCATGGCTACAACAAAGAATCTATCTTACAATCTATCTTACAATAAAGGGTGACACAGGAGTGGATGTTCACATCGGTCCCAGTCCCATGACAAAGTAAAAAAAAAAAAGAAAAATTCCTGTCCTGATCCCAGAAGAATGATCCCACCCCGTTCCCACTAATAAAATAAAATCTGAAAAATAGCGTTTATTCATTTTATAAATGCATATTTATGGCTCATTTCCTGTTTACTTGTATTCCTGTCCTGTCCCAGTCCTGTGAATGAACAGTGAAATTGACTCCCATCCCTCAGGAATCCTGTGACCCACAGGAGTCCCGAAAAATGTCAGGCTCTATCTCAGAGGCTGACACAGCAACAAAAGAAGGGCCCTCGTATGGTGTCAAAATAAAAACATTAATTACTTTCTTGGCCGGATACCATTTAATCAGAACTTAAATGATTAGCCTGACCGATTAGATGATTAATGACTGATCAATTAATCAACTAATCCTTTCAGCTTACATCGTCTTCATTTAGCCAGATACACAGCAAAAACAAAAACTAGTACAACAATACTCACATTTACTTCCACAGAATCAGCATCAATACAGCTCCACAGCTCTGATGTTGAGACATGAAGGCTGGGTTAGTAGAGGGCAGGTACGTTACTGCAGGCCCCTCCCAGCACTGATCCTTTATTTAAGTCCCAGGACACCTTCAAAATACTATTTAGGACAAACAGTGGAGCTCGGCACTGAGAGCTGGGCTTTCTGCTGGTGTGACATCAGTCAGCCATGAGTAAGAGGCTAGCAGGCTAATCACAGTGATGTAGTCTGCCTGCCTGTCTGACATGCTTCCCTGCAGTTTGATAAACAGCCTTGGGAACAAGAGGCTGGATTTTGGTGAAATATCTCTTTAATAGCCTTCAGAGTCTGAAGGCTTAGATGGACAGGTTTAAGGGCAGGACCTAGAGTCAGGGAGAAAATAGCTCAAAAAGATGTGTGTGTGTGTGTGTGTGTGTGTGTGTGTGTGTGTGTGTGTGTGTGTGTGTGTGTGTGTGTGCGGTGTGTGTGTGTGTGTGTGCGGTGTGTGTGTGTGTGTGTGTGTGTATGTGCGCGTGTGTGTGTGCGTGTGCTGTCTCAAGGCTGTCTCGCCAACAAAAAGCGATTAAGAGAACCTGGACTGACCCTGTTTTCTACAAGTCTCTGAAGCAGACCCATGGGGGGAAAAGAGTAGGGAGGTTACATAAGCTTTACTCCCACAAGACACTCACATATACAGTATAGCAGCCACTGTCACAGTGACAGAGACTGACTGACACTGCAGACTGCCTGGATACACTAGTGGTGACAGAATTCATGCATGAGGGATCTGAGATAAATCTGAGAGACGAGGCTCCCTGTGGGTCCAGCAGGCACCAGCCAGTCGGAAACCTCCCAGGCTTTCGACTCCGCTGGATCCAGTCGACCAGTCGGACCGTCCCTGAAACACCGGGCTGAACAAGGAGGAGGCCGACTGCGACAGAGCGAAAATCAATCTCATAGCTTGAGTTTCCATGCCAGGGGCCACACAAGAGCCAGAGCGACTGATTCAATTTACCTAAGACGCCCAGCTGTTACTCAGAAAGACAGAGACAGGGTAAATGTGTGTGTGCGTGTGTGCGCCAAGAGAAACTGCTGCACAAGCACTTTCCTTTATTCCCTCTTTCTTTTTGTAATTCCATTTTTATGTAGGTCTCTACTTTAGCAGACATTAGATTCATGACTTAGACATTAAATCTCGCTGGCTTGCTAAATGACTTTGTGTGTGTGCCCGCATGCGTGCGCATGCTCTTTCACTGGTGCTTAGGCTCACGACAGGCTATATATTATCCATACATCACCTGCATGTGAGTCTTTGATTTCATTACGGGCACAAATAGACTGCAGAGCATGCGCAGCAGGACCTACATTAAACAGGTTCCTTTTAGAAAACTGCTCAACACTCATTTCCCTGTTCCCTGCTTCTTGCTACAATCAACAGCGTTACAGTCTGCAGCATGTGGGCTAAAGTTTACCCTCCTCGCAGTCTACTATAGTGCAGTCTGCCTTTTATTTTGACACGTTAGAGACAACTTGCTTGTTAGAAGCCATAACAGGAAACATAACTTCTATCACTTTATACTGAATGTCCTATTGCAGTTTGTGGTCACTTGTCTGCCATTTTTGCTTCCTGTACACCTTTGCCAGAACCACAGATGTCCCTCCAAAAAAGTCAAGCAAAGGCAATGTCCTATTTTATACATTAAGGTACTTTGACGTCGACTCTATAGCAAAATGTTTATGAAAAGAGTTGGCGTAAACAAAATAGATTATCCATGCATTAAATCAAAGCGGTTTGCTCAACATGCAGAATGATAAGCTGAATTTAAATGAGACCTTATTCATGATGAAATGATGTAAATGGTGCCAGCAATAATGTGGCAATATTTCTAGACTTCCGATTACTGCCACATGCTCTTTCGCTTTCTGTTCCCTGGAGAGCTGTGAGTCTCTGACCTCTCCACTACTCTCAGCATTACTTTACTGGAAAGCCTAACACGCCCAGAGGACTGTATCTCTAAAATACACGTGTACAAGCGTGGCCCCCAAACAGACAGATTTAAGGACGCAAACGCAGGTGTAGTTTTACGCATAAATACTGCCGGTGCAGAGGAATCAGATATCCATGTTAACAGTTTGAAGTTCACCTGCAGTTACAATGGAGAGCCCCTTCCACGTGTTTACTGCAAACACTATTTCCCAGCAAAGGCTAATTATGTTTCAAAGAAGAGGAAATCTGGCACCTGGAGCAAGAGCGGGTCAAGGAATACAGAGTCCTCACAGCCTTGGAGCAAGATCGTGCTGCACCGTGCTGCTGTCCAACACTTGTTTTATGCTTTCTGGACAATTCAGACGGTGCAGAGAGAAACCTTGTTCTAACAGCACAGTGTTAGTGAAGGGCATCTGGGAATTAAGGTTTTTCTGTAGTGAATCAGCAATTTAACAGTGGGGGTGTTTGTAACTCATTTTTTTGCATATGTTATGCCACTACCAGTCCCATCACATCAATACATGTGATTAATTAGGTCGGACCTGCTGTTTCCTATTCTGCTTGATGCGCTCACAAGACCGTCTTTTTAGGTAATGAGGTCAATCCTTTCCAAGTACTTTGCACAGTCTCCAAAGGTTTTGTCTACAGCAGGACACGGAGGAATAAAAATGAGTAAATTTCTTTCAAGACACAGTTTAGAGGCCAAGATATCCTCAACTGACACTAAAGAGGGACTGATTCCAGTGTCTTATTCTCATATTCAGTGTCTTGATTTAAATGTTTCTTGGTGTTAAACAGTTCTAAACTATGCTATTAGGGCCTCAGTAATATCTGTTAGTAATCAAGAAATCTATATATGTTACATCATTCACATAAGTAATAGTAAATCTTGTGCAATCTAGGTACTTCATCTTACTTTTGGTTATGTTAGGAAGTTAACTTTGTTGCTTACTGGTTACAGTGGCCGGAAAAAGGTGTGTATAAATAGGCACATTTATTATTAATCGAATTACTGTTTAATGCGTTGGATCCTAATGATAAAGAGCTTTTAACCTGGCAGGTAAGATAATGAGTGCTAGCGGTAATTACACACTATAAAAAGTGACTTGAAATTAAGTGCAATTTACGTACACCAAAACGCACTCAGTTGATCTTTAGATGAAAATGAAGTGCAGCTGGTGACCATCATACTGAGGGGTTACCAACAGCCTCTGCCACCCCCTGCTGAGCAGCCATGTTTTAGTGTAAGACCAGAGGCCAGAGAGGAGAGAGTGCAGCCAAGCCAAAAGCCATGCTCTGCCAATCAGTGCTAAAGAGGTCAGAAAGGTCGCTGCCCGGCCACTGGCGCCCACTGACTGGGAACGAGGAGAGACTAAGCGTGGAGAGGCCACCTCACGTGGGGAGGAGGCTGGAGGAAGAGGAGGAGGAGACAGGAGGACAAGTCACTCTGCTGAAGGGGGGTAGAGAAGCTCTGACCACATGTCCTTTAACCACATGACACAGCAGAGGAGAGAAGAAAGAAGGGCAGCTATCTTCTGGCTTATATGCAACAGTGAGCGTAGAGTTGGATCTGCTCCTGAATCCATTCATTTGAATATAAATCAGTTTATACAGCAGCAAATGCTGCAGAATCAGCACATAATACAATTTACAAAGTAACATTACATGAGATTTTTTTATTCCAGCCCACTCAGCCTAGTCATCTAACACAATTTGTTGGAAAACTCGCACAGAGTCTCAAACTTTGCATGTGAAGGTGTACAATTTCACGAGTTAAACAGGGAGACAACCATCTGCTAATAGATCCTAGCTGGCACACCAGGGATGCAGCAGTACTAATGTTAATATACGCACTGCCGCTTTCTAAAGTGTTGCTGGTTTACTGCTCCACCCACACCACCAACTACCACCCACTGAGCACGAGAGCACAGTGAATCAAAACAAAGCTAATGTGGTGAAAGTAGCTCACTTGGCTGTAATAGAAATATCAGTATCCCACTGTACTCAGAATAATTTGTAGGCTTACTAAACTACCAAGGAAGGATGAGAGTTGAGGATCTCACTTGCATCTTTGTTTTGACATTACTGCAGCTTAGCGTTATGATAATATAGAACTTAATGTATCCCAGTGGAACCTGTTCAAATGAAACAGCGGCAGCGGTGGGATTCGAACCCGCCCCATCAAAATGACTGGAGCCTAAATCCAGCGACCTCTCGCTACCACTATGCAGTCCTTACTACTTGTATACTCCCATGACTATCATATTTCCTGTGCTGTCGTCTGTTTGTCTTCACATTCCTGCAAAACCGCCAATTCTGGACTTTAATTTAATACCAAATATCAGTCTCCAGCATGAATACAGATTTATTCCGCTCTTTTAACTTGAACCAAATCAACAAGGACATGAACGTTAACTAAATGCTTCAAATGTCGCCATAAAAACGCACACAGCTCCTCTGGTGTCTCTGGTGTCTGTCAGACAACATCTGGAGCAAGAAGTCGTGAAACCAGCTTATTGCCTACACGACTCTTTCCCTGCCGCACACAGACGCTGCAACGTGCGCCTTATGATAGACAAAACAAACAACAAACAGGGAGACGTGCAGAGGAAGACACTTTTAATAAAGCGTTGGAGAAACTGGGGATTTGTTATTTGTTTTCGCAGCACCATAGGATCCTCTGTTGTTCCGCTGAAGTGACAGCTATTGGAGGGAGCAAATCTAGGTCATCACTGTGTTTTGGATGCTCAGCGTTAGTATTTGGCCCAGTAGTTTCCCAGCACAGTGCTTTCCCAAAATTTACTTACCCCTGCATTCACATTCCCAACTAAAGATCAAGCGTGTCGGGCGGATCACTTGCTGTCAGCAGGTTATCACATTCGGCTGCTTCCTTGTTTGTCTCTCTGTGAGTTTTAATTTTAAACATTCAAAATGAGGAATATTCTGAGAGCAGGTTATCACTGAAGTGGATGTTAAGTTCCCAAAAAAGTTACTCTGGGTATGTAAACTAGGGTTCACGTTTGAAGCAGTGGAAAAAATATAGGATTTTCCTGCTGATGATACAGTTTGCTATTTTACAATTTACGACAGCCTTTCTAAAAAAAAAAAAAATCCAACTTCTTCATGCCTTCCTTCAGCAGGTAATAAACTTCAAACTTCTCAAGTTCACAGTGAGTAGGAAAAAGACTCTGGTTAAACTCGGACATTTCCAGGTCTGACTGTGTCCATCGGGGTGAATGTGAAGTGTGCTGTAGCTGCTGAGCTTGTGTCCTGAGTAAACTTTCCTTGGATAAATAAAAAGAAAAGTTTAGAAATCTGACACAATACCACGTGGTTGTACAAAAAGAGATAAGAAAATGAAATCTGACCTGGCACAAACATGTAATTAGATGCTGCATAATATGCACAACGTCAGACTCTCTGCGAGGTTTTAATTAAAGAGGTGGTATTATGCTTTTTGGCTTTTTCCCTCTCCTTTATTGAGCTATATATCTTTTCTGCGCATGTAACAGGTTTACAAAGTGAAAAAGCCCAAAGGGAGTTCCCATCTCCCGCAAAAAGCTGTGCTCAGAACCGCTTGAAAACAGCTCGTTTGTAGTCCAATTCTTCACTTCCTTTACTTGTGACATCACAATGCAAACGCGTCATGAAGCTTGCCAAGCGGCTGGCAGGGTCAGGCACGCCCTCAAACCAAGCTAGTCTGAGCGGAGGCCCTTTGGCTCAGCTCGCCTTTGTTTGGGTTTCCATTGTAGAAAAGTTGGACCTGTACCTGCTTCCAGGTACTTTTTTCGTATCACCTCACCTCCAAGGTTCCAAGCGAGCTGAGGGATACTAAAATGTAACGTGAAAACACGACAGACTGCTGATTAGTCAGAGAATTTTCACTA
>JAPMOB010225697.1:0-15347 GCA_029875015.1 Lepomis gibbosus | reverse complement strand
GTGTGTGTGTGTGTGTGTGTGTGTGTGTGTGTGTGTGTGTGTGTGTGTGTGTGTGTGTGTGTGTGTGTGTGTGTGTGCGACACTAGCATGTTATGTAACTGACTAGTGACACACACACACACACACACTCTTTGAAGGCCATTTCGTGAAAGGACAGGAAGAGGTTCACTGCAGTGCCTGAAGGGTTGAGGTGGCAGGATATTAGAGTTGCAGTATAAACACATACAAATACACACACGCTCCCTCAGCCCACCCACCGTACTGACACATACACAAAGACCAGCATATGCCCATATTCACGCTGTCTCCGGCAGATGACATCCATCCATTAAATCTGTTCATCTCTTTCATTGTCCAATGCCTCCAAATTGTGATGTCCGTGCTCTGTGCTGGGGAGGATGAGGGTATTTGTGGCCACAGATGATCTGGCGATGAATTTGAATGAGGCTTGGTGGTGAGGGACCAAATGACACCGTTACATAAAGGCCTCGGCTATTCAGAGAAGACAGCCAGGCTTTTATTTTGCCAGTGGGCACGGTGGATTGTCAGTGTGTATATGTGTGTGTGTAGTGTCTAGCTATCTAGGCTAGCTTACTTTTGCCTTCAGCTACCAGCGTAGACTGTCATAAGATCATCATCGTAGACAATTTAGACTGTCTGTTAGAGATGTCTGCTGGTCACTTATTTTTGTAGGTACCAGAGTTTCATAATAATTTTCTTAAAAAATAAACTGATGTGAACTTCAGTATTTCTTCATATCAGTTCATCGAATATATATATATAATTTACTAATCCATAAAATGAACTGTTTTAGAATGTCTGTTTAAAGGAACACTTTGGGATTGTCAACATCAAGAGCACATTTTGGGGGCCTTGTATGCCTTTTTTAAACAGTGACAGTAGAGCAGAAAATATACAGGAAATGAGGGAGATAAAAGATAAAAGATGGGGAATGAAATCCAACAAGTCGGGAATATTATTGCAGTCTATGGTCTGCGCCTTGTAGGGTCATTTTGGTATTATTAAACCTAGGCCTTACTTTAAACATATTTTGAGGTTAAAATGACTAGCACTTTTTGTGGATGTAATTTTGACAGGCGCAACTGCTGCAAAGGAATACGCTGTAGCCACTGCAACCTGCTCGCGGCTACAGTCTGAATCCATCTACAGTGCGGATTCCAAAACTTTCAGTACATAGTCATTCGAACATCAAAATATGCAAAAATAGGACCCAGATTTTAAAATATCAAAAGTAACTTTGAACTCTGGGCCATCACGACACCCAAAAAGGTACAACAGTTTTGCAAAGAGAAGACATTTTGGTTAACTTATGGGCCATATGAGGGCTCTGATTTGGTAAGGCTAGAATTAGATTGAGGTTGTGATGGCCAAATGTAGGTTTAGGGAACACACACCCAAAGCTGTATGGCACTTCCACTGTAAATCCTCAGGTCCATAGAGGTCCAACAAATAAGTTCAGACACTGTTCTCAAAACTATCTGATTTAGGAGTGCCGTTATTGTGAATATGGGCGTGTCTGTGTGTAGGTGTGTATGTTTGCCTGTTTATTTCTAAAGGGCAGGTTGACACAGGTGAGCAATGCGTACTGAATGGTAGGAGAAAAGAGTAAATAACAGCTTCAGAAAGTGAGCTGCAATGTTGATATTATTTTGCACCACTGAGAGTTAGGTTGGAGATCACTCACACACACACACACACACACACACACACACACACACACACACACACACACAGGCTTTGTAATCACATGTTATATAAACCTGTTGGCATCTCAGGAAGGCACTATAAGTCAGTGGGTAAATGCTGATTAACTGCACAGCAGCAAGCTGATGAACATACTAATGTGTTTTAATAAGGGTGTCCTCAGCAGATACTCTTTGTTACATGAGAAGAGGAGTGAAAGAACACAGGCAGGATTTGTTCCTCGGTAAAATTAGACGGTCAGATCTCTACTTCCTATAATTATTAGTACTGGATCCATCCCTCGCTCTCTATCATTGCCCTCTACTGCTCCCTCTGTCACACACTGCATCACTGTAAATGACTCATGTGTGACAGACTTCAACTTTTAAGTGATTCTAAAGCCACTAATTGCTGAACGTGGAACAACAGGGTGTACCAGCATCACGGCCGAGGCCACAGGAACAGCTTGTCACCAGCTTGGCTAATTGCTTGGATTTCTCTCCATATGCCGAAAACTCCCATAATTAACAGGCAGACTACTCCCACTGAAAAACATTTTCATCAGAATATGGTGCTTGTCACATTTTCTTCTTGGAAAGAGTATTTCCATTTCATGATCTTTTATTTTTACACTTCAAACACGCATAGGCCTAGTTACAGTTACTTTACATACAAAACAAATGATGAGGTCATAAAATATGATGCAAAATTATTGATCACACTACAAAAGTAAAATGCTACTTACACATTAATGCATCAGTATTTTTAATACAATAATACAATATGTAGTAGTATAAAATGCCATTTTTCTGAGTTACAAATACTTTTGTATTTGACAATTTAAAGCTGGGGTAGGCAGTTTATTTCAAAAGCTTTTTTTGGTATATTTGTTTAAATTTTCTTTACATCCCCATAGCAATCAATAAATCAAATTCTCTGACACAAAATCTATTTGGTATTTGTGGCTGTTGCAGGACTGTAATAAGCACTCTGCCCCTGCACTCACTGCATATGAACATGTGTTTTGGGCGAGTGGCTTTGGAGGGAAGCCTAAAGGAAGGGAGTGGGATTTTTTTTGGTTGGATTTAAAATCTAGCTATCTCTTGCTAGCTCTCCAACATTTTTTGAGTACAAAGTGAAACAAAATATAAAAGAAAAATGATGTACTGGTGTGAGCTTGAAACACACACATGAACACTCTCAGGAGAAGAGCTCCTGTCTCAGCACATGCAAGATTCCCAGTTAAGGTAAAGGTAACAATAAGAAAGAAATAGATGGGCCGAGGCTTTCTGCCAAAATGACACACACACATATTGTGAACTTTGGATTGGACTATGATTTGTGGCAGGACTAAAGGGCATAATGGAAAATTAAATGACACTCACTTGCAGTTATGTTGGCTATAAACTGATGCTGGACTCTCACCCAGTGGCACGTATGTAAGCACAAGCACAGAAAAATACACAGATATTTCTGCTGCAGCGAGTGACAAAACCTGTAAACAGGTAACTGTCATATGTACGATGATCAGCACTCAGTCATCATTCTACTGTTTTGGGTTCCAAGCTAGCTTCCACAAAACAGCAAAATAGTCATTTTGGTTTATGAACAGTTATTATCCTGAGAGCTTAGAGGTTGGATTAGCTAGCCAAGCGGTAAGGCAAGGTAAAGTCTCAAAGTGTTTGTGTGTGTGCGTGTGTGTTTGTGTATGTAGGCTGAATCATTTTGCTCCCAGAGCCATCATGTTTGGATGGGGAAAAGAAACAAGAGTAAAACAGACAGAGAATGAATGGTATAAGATCAGTTTTGAATTGATGGCGAAAGAAAAACAAAACTGCAGATAATAAAGAGAAATGACCCAGGACTGATGGCGAGAGGGATGACGGAGAAAGATAACAGAGGAACGAGCGTTTGTGCTCCAGAGTCACAGTGTGAAAGACGGATGGGGAAAGAAGGAGAGGCTGGAGGAAGCAGAAGAATACAAAATAACAGGCTTAGTTGCTGGTACTTACTGTTGTCGCCAGGGCAACAGTAGTTGTCTGGGTCTGACTCATTGTGGTAGTACAGGTCCATTGCCTGGGGGAGAAATATGGCATTACTTAGTAAAAACAGGTTGAATACTTATACAACAAAGACATGCAAATGAAAAGAATATAAAGTGTAAAGGACTTGTTCATGACTCTGTTTCTGTTGGTTCCCCTACATGATGTGTTTTAATGAGGCTGGGTTTCTGGGGTGAGACTGTATTAAATCACTCGTGTCCTGTGGTGAAAGTGGTGCGACGCCTCTGCTCCAACAACATGGCGACATTATTGTGCTTTAGTGAGACTGGATGCCACGATGAAGCTGATCTTACTCAACATCTGCTCTGTTGACATCATAATGTGCTTATCCACACATTCTGTCTAAAGGGGAATTGCTACTAAAATTTAAAAAGTAGTAGAAAAATGTCATAATTAGTATTATGGTTTCCAACATAAGGGTTGGGCCTCCTTTAGAGGTCACAAGATTAATCTCGGTGGTTGTGAGATAATGAATAGTGCAGGAAAGAAACAAAGTTCTGCAACACAATTTTGAATACCCACCCTAATTTAATAATTAAACCTAATCATTTATTGTTTAACATTGGATAGTTTGGACCCCGAAACCATTATTTCAATGAAACCATCTGAGCGCCTGAAATGTCTCTTTGGTGGAACTGCTAATAAATTTATAGACAAGGGGCACCGACTAAACGTTGTGTTTTTGTAAGATGCCACAAGCCATGAAGGTTGGGAGCCACTGGTATAATCTTCAACAAAGCATTTAATTTAATATGCTTTTCATATGTTGTTTAATGTAAAACCTTAATCTGAAAAGTAACACAAGCTGTCAAAAAAATATAAAATTTTCCTCTGACATGTGGAGTAGAAGTTCCACAAAATGGAAATACTTATGTAAAGTACAAGTACCTCTAAATTGCCCTTAACTAAAGCACTTGCATTGGAGTGGGGTTAATGTGTTTTTGTGTGTGTTGGTGTTCACTTACCGCATTTGATTATAAAAGTTAATGCAGTTCAGAAATGCGCAAGTAAACACTCGTGAATGTACACAAACGTACACATGTACAATGGTCTTAATAGCAACTGCTCAAGTCTGTCCCACTTTTTCTGTCCACATAGAGTAACAGTATAGGCCTATTTGGCAGCTGTCACAGGGCCAGCAGCATCCGCGTCTCAGGACATTCCCATGAAACTGCACTGTTGTGTCAGATATTTGCTTTTGCCGTCACTGTCAGTCATTGACTTTTCAAGTGTTTCTGTTAAATAGAGTCTTAGCCTAGTTTGCTATTCCATGCTGCAGCTCTGAAAACTTATTGCAGCTCTCAGTATTCTCCCATGGGTGTTTTCTGAGAACGAGACAAGCTCAGGCTTGAGTGTGTTTTTGTGTGTGTGTGTGTGTGTGCGTGTGTGTGTGTGTGTGTGTGTGTGTGTGTGTGTGTGTGAGAGACAGAGCTGTTTCAATCTCATCAGTGTGTTTATTCATTCAGAGGCGACGATTCTGCCTACCATGCTGGTCATTTCATCTTTACATAACAGATGACATTCTCTGTCAGCAGCCTTGTCTATCCATCGCTCCCTCTCTATTTTGCTCTCATACACACACACACACACATACACACACATACACGCACATACACACACATACACACACATACACACACATACACACACATACACACACACACACACACATACACACACACGGAGTATATCCACATGTTGCTTTCTGTTCATATCCTCTCATACTGTCAACATCTCTCTGCAGTCAACTTTACCATTCACGCCCCTTTTGTCTCTTTTCCTTGGGCTCTTTCTCTCTTTTTCCTCAGGTTGTTTATTGAGACAGCACAGAGATCTGATGGAGTTGTATCCATAGTGACGGTGAATCTAGACTTTCTGCTCATTAATATTTTATCACCGATTTATGTTTCTAAAAGATAGAATTGTTTTCTTCTATGTAAGGGTCAAGGAGAGGTAGAGGCTTGTATGAACTGAGTGTTAGTCATAAGTTAAAACAAAATTTAATAGTGAAAGGGCTTGAGATGGTTTACCATCAAAGAACTCAGTAAGTTTGATCTGAGTGGATCCCTCGGTTTTTATGCACCAAAACACATAGGAAATATAAAAAAAACAGGCTAGCTACAGATGGGAAGAAAGTGTTTTTGCTGCCCAGGAAGCAGAAGGAGTCAACAGTGGCGACTGGGGAGTCACACAGAATGATGTGGGAGGGTGGGACTGTGCTCTTTCTGAAATCCATGACCAGCTCCACTGTCTTCAGAGCGTTGAGTTCCAGACAGTTATGGCTGCACGAGGTCACCAGATGGTCAATCTCCCACCTGTAGGCGGACTCATCCCTACCAGAGATGAGCCCATTGAGGGTGCTGTCATCCGCAAACTTCAGGTGCTTTATATTTACTATGCAACCTTTTCTGGCCTACCTTCATGGGAGTGTTTCCAATACTAACAAATTTAGTTAACAACATCCTAGTCTTAAACAAGTTTTCCTAGAAGAAGTATTTTCATTTTTTAGTTAACCTCCAGTAGGTGTTATCATGTAATTAACCAACAGAGGAAACAGATTGAAAACAATATTTTATTGCACATTGCTAAATGTTACCATTTAAGAATATTAATTATCTGGAGAATTTCTGAAATCCCCCATCAAGGACACCTGGAAGTCCCCTGCTGTGGGATCTACTGATTACTGCAATAAATTATTATTTGCTACCTGTAATTTAATTAGTTGTAAGCAGAATGAACTTGCCTGTGTGCGTTGACGTGGCTGCCAGGTTTCCTCCAGAGTGTAGCTGATGTAGGGCCCACTGCAGATGGAGCACTCCAGCATGACAGGGCTGGCCAGGAGGGGCGAGGCGTGGATCCCCCAGGATTGACAACACCCCTGGTGCACATCTGACTCTGCATCCTTCTGCTTGCCTGTGCTGTCGCCATGATGCCGAGCCAGCATCTTCCACTTCCTGACCTGTAAGTGAGGATAAATTACATTTTTCATTCGACCAGTAAAGTTTAAAACCAAATACTTTACATTTAATAAATACCTCAGCTCACTTGCTTATCTGCAGCATTTAAACAGACTAGCGTGTAACCACTCCCCTGAGCTTCCTAACCCACAAGTCCTACTTCCAACCCAAACACAAGTGACTGAAAGGATTAGATGGAATTTAGTGACCTACCCATACTGTTTAGATGGTTTAAAGCCTTATCCTTCCAAGCAAATAAATTTGAATAATCAACATTAATCATCTACTTAAGATCACATGCCATTGTGATCTTATCTTAATTTATAGAGCATCTCTGTCCAGTTAAAAAATGTGCAGCTTCAAATTTAATGATTTTGAATTTTACAGATAAACTTTCTCCTACTTCTTGTCTCAACTTGTCCCAGAACTGATTACAGGTCTGTTTTTTCCATCCGTAACTCCCATCCGTAACTTCACATACTTCACATAGTTCACATAGTTCAATAGCCTAATTACTTATTTGATCATAAATTATTAATTAATTATTTTCGGTGGGCAGCACATTTCACATGCTCCGGCACCTAATAATTTGCAAATTAAGCACTGGCAAAAACCCTATTCTTGAGTTTATCAACTTAACAGTTTCTAATCTAGCAGTGGATTCTACAACACAGTACACATCACACCCAAGCCTTTCTCGTGTCTTTCCTTTTTAGTTCTGAACATGAAAGTAAACTATAAGCAGCAGGACTAAAAGACATGTTTCAACATGTTTAGTGTCACTGATACAGGTATTATTTTAAGACTAATCATTTGAAGTCATGCTGAGTACAGCTTTTTTATGGAGTGACATAGATTATTTTAATCATAGTCACTAATGAACCAACGCAATACATCAAGATAACCTTAACCTTAAAGATATGGAGTATACTTATATAATGGTCATTAAAATCCTTCTAAAAAAGTCTAATGTCACATAGAGCAGTGATTACTGTAACTACCACAGCTAGAGTCAACACCATCATTGTAAGGAAAATATTTGAGTGAGTTAGTCTCAGTTTTCCCAGTAATCTCCTCTCATATAAGAGCTGCACAATGACACACTGTCCTGAGGACTTTTCACCTCAACTCAATCATCATTTAGCATGTGATTGACAACACTGACTGAATACACATCATGGGCATATAACACAAACACCTTTCAAGCACACACACATACAGGAGAGTGAATGTGTGGAGGATAAATACAAGCCACATAGGACAATGGAGAGTAAGGTCAAGGTGCACATAGTTCTTGAGGAAACCAAATTGCATAGATGGATGTGTCAGTGACCCAGAATGGCTGTTATATAAGTTAAATTGTGTCCTTGGCACACTGAGTGGACAGGTTCAGCGATTGCAGCCAATTCAAATGAGTCTTATCAAGGCCCCTATCACTGGCTGCTGCTCTGCTAGCCTCTATATTAGTACAACTTGGCAGGGGGAAATGTGAGTGAGTGAGACTGTATGTGTGTGTGTGTGTGTGTGTGTGTGTGTGTGTGTGTGAGAGAGAGAGAAAAAAAACCTTCCTCTGTGTGTGAACGGTTGCTCCCTTGACTATAATTATAGCTCGGTTCTTGAAGGACAGAATGGATCCAAACAATTACTGAGGGTGTCAACCACAATATACCATTTTGTCATAATGGTGTGTGTGTGTGTGTGTGTGTGTGTGTGTGTGTGTGTGTGTAAGGTTACCTGTATCTGTGTATTTGGTGGAAATTAAATTGTCAAACATTGTAAGTTGAGAAAATGTAATTAATTATTTTCTTTTAGTGGGAAATATGTTTATTCCCTTTCTGACGGAGAACTTTATGAGAAGATTGATATTATCATATACTGAGACTGAAATGGAAACAGGGGGAAACAGCTGACCTGACTCTCACCAACAAAATCTGCCTACTACCCCTTCTAAATCTCACTAATTAACATGCCTTAGCTTGTTTATTTATTCTACAAACAATTACAAATCACCGTTCATGAGAGATTAAGTGCTGGACTATTTCCTGGTTCTGAGCAGTTGTCAGCACATGTCAATAGTGTTCACTATTTAAGACTCCAGGAAGGTACTTGTCCCAGCCAAGATATAGTTCATGCACACACCCCCATAAAACAGTAAATTGTAATTTTTATTCTTTGGTTATTGTGTGGATTACACCAACAACATGTAACATGTTAATTAGTGAGCTGTGCCGAATCTGTTATCTTTGTACAGAGCGCAGCCAGGTGTTACTCCCTGTTTTAAGTCTTTGTGATAAGCTAAGCTAACCAGCTGCTGGCTGCAGCTTCATATTTAACAAACAGATATGAGGGTGGTATCAATTTCTTATCTTACTCTCCCAAAATGTGGAACTATTCCTTTAATATATCACTACCCAATGGATAAAAATAATAGCTTTTGTTGTGAAATTACTGTGCAAACATCAGCATTTTTATTTATTTAAATTAACCTTCATTTAACGATTAAAAGCAATATCTTTACAGCTAGAAACAGAATTTGCACCTTCCTAAAATATTATCTGATTGCTATAGTTCTAGCTTAAACAATTTGAGTTTTTCAGTCTTCCCCTTGTTTATGTCTTTTGAATTTACATGAATTTACATGTATATATTTTTCACATACTAATTCACATCTTTCTTCCTCTCAAAATTTTGTGTATGCATATCTAAAGTACATGTGTATTTACATATTTAGTGGCAATTACAAATGTCTCTATGTGGGTCATAAAAATTGTTTCACTAGGTGACATTTCATCATGGTTATGTATGTACAGACGATAAACTGCTATTTATTAGACTGAACTGTGTTAATCATGCAAATTATCCTTTATTTTATGGTCTCTTACTGAAGCTTGTTCAAGAGAAAGTGCCATGCATACCTTCAGTGGGTGAAAACATGTGTGCACAGGAAGTACACACACACACACACACACACACACACACATATGCACGACACATGCCATTTCCATACTCCCCTTTCCCTCCCTGCCCTTTGCCAGTGGTCCTGATATTGATAAGGTTGCATAAGGCCTCTCCTTTAAGATCTGTCTTTTCACCTCATAAACTCAGGATGTAATATAGACCAGGGAAATTCACATACTAAGGCCAGGATGTACACACAACAGCCACAAAGTCCCATAAATCAAGGCATAAAAACATCACATGCACAATATCCAGATTCCATTAGTCCCCCTTTTTTCTGCTGCCTCCTTACTAACCTCTTTAACGGCCCATTGCCCAAAGTTATGTAAAACCTGTAATGAATATATCCTTTACTCTCATATATTATACCTAGTCATAAAATACAGTACTGTATGATAAACATTGAGTAGACTGCAAACACACATAACAAACATATGCATAATACATGTGGGTAGTTTCTGAATAAAGTCCCTTCATACAGGGGTAAACAAAATAACAGAAACACATCAGAATGAAATACAGTAGCCCCACAGTAGATGCAGCTTATAATATTCAGTTTTTTGGAGACTGTCAGAAGTGTTGATTTATCTTGATGGTCATTTTTCAGGGCCTAAGTTTTAAGTGCAAATATTGTTAAAGGGGCACTCAACCAAATTTACACATGGATTTCAGTTTACTTCTTACAAGAAGCATTGCTCAGTCTATGACAACATATGTATAATGCCTTCTCTGGCTCCCAGAGGAGCTGTCTAAAGTTTGAAAAAATGGCAATGTCATCAGGCTTATCTCTTCTTGAGCATGAGACCTCAATTTGCTTTAGCAGAAAGTCAGCCAGCCAACAACTAAAGGTGAATATCTCAGGAAATCCCATTTAACAATACAATCAGACTGAATCTGTCTATGATAATGTCATGTCTCTGTTTGTGGGGACTGTTTGGTAAATTTAACTCACATGTAAATTCAAGAAAGCTTCTCAAATACTATCTTCCTTAATGAATACATCAAAGAGTGGAGTGGAAATAGCCATCTGTCTCAAGGCCCAGATGATAAACAAGTGAGTGAAAAGTTACTTCAACACTAGCATATGCTGTGCAGTACCTGGGAATATTCATTGGATATTAAGCAGCAACAATAGACTGATAAAAGTATACAATATACTAAATAAGATATTAAGAGACATTCAGCTATAACCAAACCAACAGTAAATTGATACAAAGTCCAAATACATTTAAAAATACTTGTACTATAAATGTACTATAAATGCCTTTATCCCCTTACTGTGATTTACAGTCACAAAAATCACAATGACATTTGCACTAACAGATAAACAGCACTGACAGAGAGGTACTGTGGTCACAAACAGACCAGCAGTGACTTATAAACATTAAATAGGATATTTGCTGAACCAACAAATCTTGACAGTCTCAAAAAATAAGTCGAAAATATGATGGCAATACATTCCCCTAAGGCTTTTGTACAATACACAGTATAAGGACATTGTTTATAGTGGCGTTATTAGCCTGCCTGTGGCACTCTTTCCTCTAACCCATTTGGTATTGTCCTGTCCTCTAGCAGCTCCCCTTGGTGTGTTACTCTACCTCTAACAGGCTGTGTGATGGCCCACATATGTCTGAGCATCAAAGAGTAATGACTGAGGGGAGGCAAGAGAGCATCTGTGGGGGGATCATAAAGCAGAAGAAGGGAATGAAGTGCAAGCAGAGATATGAGACAAAGAAATATATGTTTGAAAGACAAAAAGATAAACAGAGACAATAAGAGTCTGAGATTGTCTTACATAAGCCATCCCATTCTCTGTCAGAGATAAGATTTGTTCATTAACCCCAAGGTCACTGCTCTTTCTTCTCCCTTCATTGTCCCAGCTTCTGTTCCTAGATCGCAAACACGCATCGTAGCATTAACCAAGGAGGGGAGGGGGAGTCAGATCCAAACGAGAGGCAAAGAACTATGACTCAGGCAGGCCAAATGGAATTCAAACGCCAACTAAAGTGTTTCTCATGGGAGATTAAGCCTCAGAAATACCGTTCAGAGCCAGAGAAAGAGAGAGAGAATGTGAGTCAACCTGAAAATCGAGTATCTGAGAAACAAGACAGCAGGACAGAGAGTGTAATGTTAGTTTTGGACAGGGAAACGGACCAAGGGGCAAGTTTGGGATTTCATGACTGGGATATTGACCTTAACCTGCTTTCCTGGTTTGCATGCCATTTTCATGCTCTGGGGTCATACCGCTGCCTCTTTTCATTTTTAAATCCTGAGGAGTGCTGAGATCTCTGAATTCTGGCTTCCTGGTAAAACATTAATATTCATGGTCATCCACTGTGCCTCAACCCGTGCCACTTTTCTTGGAAATTAAAACCCTGCCCTCTGCCTGGACTTTCTCAGCATTTTTTTCTCCCTCTTTTTTAATTTCTACAACCTGAAAGAGAAGAATATATGTATGTGGCATAAAGCATGTTTACTCACTGCAGGGGCTATTATGAGATCTGTTTCATTCTCTCTTGTTTTGACATTAACAATCACCTCATGTTTCACTGAGATTGCCTAGTCATAACAACCCAAACATTTCACATTGCATGAGCACAGTTTGACTCAACTGGCCAAATGTGAAAACACTGGATCAGTGACTTTAAAAATACTGCAAAATATATTTGCAGACACGGATCATCTTATCTTAGATGTTTGAGGTTAAAATGATTTGACTACCTAATTTGACAAAAGTTACTCAATGCCAACTTTCCTTTGTGTAATAATATAAGATATTAATTTCACAAATATGTGAAAGACCTACATACACATTCAGCACATTCTCTGAGCTAAATGCTAGTGTCAGCAAGCCAACATGCTCACAATGACCATGCTAACATGCTGATGTTTAGCAGACAGTAGCAAGTCTAACATGGTAAATATCTTAATTCAGCAAGCAATCAAGCTAACATTAGCTAATTAGCACTTAAGACAAAGTTTAGACTCATGGTCATTATTTTTTCAGATATTTAGTCAAAACACCAAACACAATAGAACTTTGAATGAGTTTTGTGCCAGAGGAAAAGTTACCAAAGTGATCTGTCCAATAGATGTTGAGACATTTCACTCAAGAACACAACCTCTGGGTAGTGTCTGTACAGTATTTCATAGCAACCCAATAGTTGTTGAGATATTTCAGTCTGGATCGAAGTAGTGGAGTGACTGCCAAAACACACGACCGAATCCAAACTCCACCCAAAGCAAATATGTTTATACAACATATTCTCATCTCAGGACATCATATACCGATAATTTGAGAAAGCCTGTCAAAGCGTCGGTATTCGACACACAAGGTACCCTTCATTGTCTGTATAGTGTGAGCTGTAAAGTCAGGTTGCTGTTCGGGCATTAGCTCTGGAATATCAAGATGGAAGAAGGGATTAATTAGGTTCTCAGGGTAGATTAGAACAACAATATTTCCCAAATTCTCTCACATTGCGACTCGGGAGCGAGGACACTCCCTTTTTTTAGTGAGCCAAGGTCAGTGAAGAGAAAGAGGAAAGCAGGGAGAAGAGGGGGAACATGAGAAGGAGTATTGATGCTGGTAGATGTCCCTGACATGGGGCATTGAATCTACAGGAGGTGCAGAAACTGATACAGAATTTTCTGCTGGTGTTTCGAGTGTTGTTAGGATTCAACTCAGTGATTATATATTGAATGTATCCTACATTGTAGTCCATTTTATATCAGTTAATATACCTAACCTAATAGATGTATATATCTCTCTACATACACCAGAACCTTTATTATCTCTATCAAACCAGACACAGCTAACTTATTCACACATCTCCCTGTGTCACCACAGATCCAGGAAAGTGAAGTGAAGGTATGTAGCGCCTTCTCTATGCTTATTTATTTCCTTTTTGTGCTTTGGGCAGGGAAAGCCTGTGTAATGCTGTAGTAGCAATGGAAACAAATGCACTGTGCCATTTTAGGGTGTAGCATATTATACATCAAATGTGAGCAAAGAGGAGAGATCATGCAAGAAAAGCAATTTCAAGTTTATAACTCCAACCACATTCTTCCACTGCCAGGGCACTTGGCTTTGGAACAAAAGAATAGCAAAGGATTAGCAGTTTTCCATTGCTAAGTGTATGCTAAACAGTGGTAGCTTAGAACTGCTTTCCACACCCTGGGAGACTTCCCTCATTTAAATGCTGCTTAAATATGTTTAAATCAGAGGAGGAAATTCACAACAGTCATGACAATAGGGATAGCGAAGGATTATGGCAGGAAAATATCAAGGATGTAAAGGATATAGGTTGTGATTTTAAAAGAGGAACGTCAATGTAGAAGTGAAGTCAAAGTCAAGGTTTTCAACAACCAATCAGCTGACGCTATCAGGTGTTGCCAGGAGCACAAGAAGGAGCTGGACGTTTGCCAAACTGATACAGACTGGCTTTACACCAATGCTAAGCTGGCAGCTCACCAGTTTCATTACCAAGCACAGAATTTGAAGGACTCAGGGGATTCCAACTTGTGGTATCTATATGGAGAGAATGTGAATATGTGCTGAGGCCTTTAACAAGGAGAAAAGAGAGTTTTGAGTCAAGTAGCTAAACTATTCAAAAGAGAAAACAGAAGTTTGGAATGACAGGGATTTCTCTGTGGTACTAGAACAGTATGCATGACAAGCCAACAACTTGGAAGGGATTTTGGCTCCCACTACGCTCTCAAATATAATTGGACCTTGTGGGGTGTTCCTCCTAATTCCTGCTTATTCCCGATACAAACTAAAAACCTAAATGACAATAATGCAATTTATGGTAAATGTTACTAAAGCTGGAATTCTTGTGAGGTTTTTGCAAGGCTATGTAACCTGTGACGTGAGGAGACGGCCCAGTCAGGAGAGTCAGGAAGGACATGGACAACAAAGTTCACCAGTTCATTAGGTTCATCACCTAGTTATTTAAGAAAACAGCCCTGCCATAAATCATACATTTCTGCTCAGACTATCATAGAGTCTACAGTCATTTTGTAGATACAGTTTGTGGTATCATATTAAATGTCATTATGCTGAAATAAGTTTATGCAAAATACATTTTAGATGAATCAGCAGCCAATCAAGATGTTCCATCCAGTGTTCACAGTTTAAATTTAAACAGCTGCGTGTGAGATGGCTGGAGTGCAGAGTTTGTGTCCTTGCCATGAAAAACATCAGTGGAGTTCCAGTAAAAGGTCACCAGTAAAGTGGTGCGATCTTTTTATGTGACACACAAGTCATTAACCATTAGCTCCATTATAAGAAGTGAACCGCCTGAGATCTGCTGCTTCTCAGAATCCACAACCAAGGCACTTCACAGATAAGACTGTGTCAAGAACAAGTCTGAAGTTCAAAGTCCAGCAGACGCGCATTCTCACATTACTGAGAAAACATCATGCACCATCAAATGGAGAAATATAAATGTAATCCCCCTGCCCTGAACGCCTGATTTGTATTTGTACCTGTGATTGACTCACTTGTCTCACTTGACAGGATCTTTGAGTGAATTCAGCCCACCATGATTGCCTCCAACTGGTCTCATTCACTGACTCAGACACAATGCATTAGCATTCGTGGAACAGAGCTTATCCTGCAGGGCCTTGTCACTGCTGAGGGAGAACAAGAGAGGTGGATTTGTAA